>JAANSP010000572.1:0-20183 GCA_036850745.1 Homidia socia | reverse complement strand
AAATCCTTAGTCAATTTGAGTCCTGGGAATCCGAATATGCAAACGGTTTTCTTATCGCACGCCGTGTCTTGTCTACGTACTCATTGGCATTTACTAACTTTAATTAGTAGCAATGCTTTAAAACGAACATTTTATCATTATAAGGAAGTGTGCTTTTTCATCTGAAAGTCAAGCGAGTGGGGGAATAAAATTCAGTTTATTTTGATAAAACAAATTAGCAAATGAAAGTAACATATGCTAAAATGTACACATTTTACAATTTTACGTTTCTGAACCGGCTTGTAAGATGCGAGAATCGAGGTAATATGTGACTGTTAATTAATTGTGTTGATTTTCCGCTTGATTTACTTCCTTGTTTACACAAGGTTTTTGGTGTGGTTTACATAAGGGTTATACACACATTAAATGTTAAACTCAATTAAATTTTTAATGAATTTCTCTTCAGAAATAGACGCATTGCTGCTTATTATTACAACTAATTTATGAGCTTATGAAATTCCCAAAATATTTTCCAAGCCACGAACGTCATATTTCCTATATTTGCTTGCGCATGTCTACAAATGTACAAAATATTATGACAAGTAAAACATTTAAAAGAAACCCGACATTTCACAACTAAAGGTAAAGGTCGGCATGTGGCGGAGTTTTTCATTTGCGTCATATCACCGAGAGCATGTTCATTCATTCCAAGAACATGTACGGCTCTTTTTGGGTAATACATTTTCAAAAATAGACTTTAATTTCATGTACGAAATAAACTTATTTACTTAAAATGACTTTCGAGGGATTATTAGTAGAAAGTTATTACTTGCCTTGAACATGTGGCTCGTGCTTGTTTAAATTAATATTTAGAGAGAGAACAGGAGTAATAAATCCTGCGAGGTTTGTCTCATTTTCCTCTAGATATTATTTATCCGTGTGGAAAGATAAAAACTAGGTAATTGTAAATATCACAGCTATGTAAATAAACCAATGGGGAGAAAAGAGGTATTAAGTTTTTTTTTTTCTTTCTGAGAATTTTTAAACAATATAAAGACAAGTTTCCTAACGAGAGTTGAATTCTGGGGAAACAGGATGAAGGTTACTTACTATGTGCTCTCCTTGACAGTCAGACTAATTTATTGGATTGTTGAAAAGCACAGCTACATTTTAGTTATCCATTATAAAATCCTACAATTTAATTTACCTTTGATTTCATCTCCAGTTGAAATCAGTCTTCTATTGAATCGATGGATCCCTTTTAGTTTTATCCAACTCCAGGGTCAATCTCAATTTCATTAGTACTTGAAAATTGCCGTCGCAGGAGGCGATTAAGGTAAATACATAAATGCATCCGCAACTAAAAATTTCCTTTGAAGCAAAACTTTAGTTGCAATGTCATACAAATAGCAAGGACACGTTTAACAAGTTCTGATACCATTTTACATATAATGTACAAATAAAGCTTCTTAATAATTCAATAGACTGTTTTAAACCAGATTTAAGCAGAAATAGGCATCCTTCGTAATCTGCCGTGAATAAAACTCTAAAGCATGAAATGCAACTTTACTAAATAGTTTTTGACCTTGGATCTTGTTCCGTTTACTGCTGTTGAAACTAATGAATTATCTCTTCTTCTTTTTTATTAACTTTTACCCTACTTTTTTGTTTACGTTGAAACCCTAAAATCTTGGTGAGATTACGTCTAGTTTATAATAATTTATTAAAGTTGGTGTTGTAAGTAGTATAACTAAAACTATAATTAAGCCTAAAAGTCCATTTTTTACTTTCTCCTTCGAAAATAAACTTGTTCATGAACTCTGCACACAATTTATGTAGCAACATTATGTATCTTTGTTCCCGTCATTTAAAATTTAATGCTTTGAAAATTCTAGACAAATCTTTGTTGAAAAAAGATTATGAAAAGTACACTACTTTTGCACTGTTGGCTTTTCATATTTACTACTCCTTAAATAAACTGAACTCATTTAATAAGCTGCGATTACCAGCTAAATACCATGTTTAATTGTAATTATCTTCTCACCAAGTGAACGATTTATCGTTTATTTCACCTTTTACATGGCAAAATATTTTTGTAATCACAGACAAAAAACAGATAGTCACAATAAAAAATGTATTATCTTATAAGAACTGGCAACAAAATACAAATCAGATCACATCATCAAAAAGTTTGTCGATGTATAGATCGTTATTCATGATTCATCAAAGTTAACATCAACACAATTATCTGGCTCCGCAAATTTTCCAATCTTCCCATTTTACTATACGGAAAGGGTAAATTACCCAGTTAACTTTTTCGCAGTTTGCACTTTTCTGACAACCCATTACACGGCAAAGTATAAAATCAATAGACTGGCGATGTTAGATTGTAAGCCCAGCCGTAAGGACAAAAGTGAGCAAAAGTTTTTAAAGAGCATTTAAAACAGCAAGTCATCCAGCACTTGATGCGGTGTGTAATCTGGAGATTCCCATGTGCAAATATTTGTGTTCACTGTTCTATGCAGCTTGTTTCTACCTCTCGACTGTTGAAGTGTGCAAAAAGCATTTCCTTTAGTTGGGTACAAAGGAACGAATGTGCCGCAATTGTCGCTGTAAGGAAAATATGTAAAAACAAAAGAGTTTTTCTCTCAAAGAATAAAAGGAGTAAAGTGTGCATTATTAGCAGCAGCACTTTCATGCATTTTTGGTACATACATGAACTAAAGCTACAGAAGACACCGGCACACTGCCGGACTAATAATAATTCCTTTGCGAGTAATATAAGCTTCAACAGCAACAAATTATCAAACTCTGTGGACCCACTTTTCTGTCGAACTTTCACCGATTCCTTTATTTTATGGTAAAAGATGGTGAACATAACTTTACTCAGTTTATAAACGCGTGGTAAGTAAATGTAATGCCGCTTGAGTAAGCCATATATAATGTAAGCATATACAGCACAGAACACACAAAACACAGTCGTGCAGAGATGATGAAAAATATTTTGTTTTCATTCTAATATATACCTTTTAGAATTTTTATAGTGTACATTTTTGTATAAAAATTTATTCAGCATTACTTTCACTCTGTTATTTTCATTCTTCTGTTTAGCCTTGTTTATGGTCGTTTTTTCGTTTGGGGAAAGTCAACTGGTATGAAGTATGAACAAAAGGCAATATCGCACTTGCCTTTTACTTTTTACATTGCAAGCATTATTTCCGAGTATACCGGTTAAAGGAGTTTCTCGTTGGCTCTAGCGTGGCATGCTTTGTGAAGCATGAGTTGAGAACTGGCCTAAAAGATATACATATATTTTTCCCACTTGCAATTTTCTATCAAAGTTTTTGTATATACCTTGTTTTCTGCACAAACTGTATTGATGAAATACTTTTTTTCTCTTAGTTTTCCAGTGTTACTGTTGTTAAATAAAATGAAATGAGAAACAAAAATACCCGACAGAGAGCCACCATTCGAAGCATGAAAGTCAGAAGAAACAAGTTGTTTTCTCGACAAACGAAAAAATGGCTGCATTTTATGTGTGCTTTCTAGGGTGCAATGCAACTAACCTATACCACCACCAATGAGTAGTGAGAATACCAGGGAGAGGGAAGATCATTGTAAGGAGGGTACGACGCGGTGATAACCGTTTTTGCTGAATAGAATTCCCATAAATAAACAGATACCTATTTCGCATAAATGCATTGAATCAAATAGGATTTTGTAGATGAAAAAGACAGTAGAACATTTCGTCCATTTAGTATTTTGTCACTTAAAAAGACAATTAGATTTAACTCTGAAAATAACTGCTCCACCTTCAAATCTTGTCACGACCAGATATTCATTAGCTGTAAGTAGGAATGGAGCGCCTTTGAAAAATACTTTGTAATGGTCAAAATTTTCGGCGGTCGATCTCCAACAAACGACCAAGTGTATATACGAAAAGAAAAAGTTTATTATTAAGAACTCTGAATGAAAGTGGCTGGAACAGATAGAGATGAATAGTATGGGTGTGTGCTTGCTTACTTGTTGTTGTAGCATATGCAGGGTGAATTACATTTTTATCTGCCTACTATCCCAGGCAAAAATATATCCACCCTATATAGGAATTGCATATAAACAAGAAACGAAATGAAAAAGCAATTTGGCTAAACATATGAGATCCCCAAACTGATTATTCGACTACACTGTACGATACGTGATGAAAGGAAAGGAAAAGCTGCTACTACTCTTGTTTTTTTGTCTCAACTTTTTTCTTTTTCCTTCCAAACCGTATGTATATGATACAAAGCGGTAACAAATTTTGGAAGTGAAAGTATTTTTTCCTTATTAAGCAGGATCGAATTTGAGGGGGAGGAGAAACAACCGATGAAAAACTTGTTTTGATTGTGACGATATTCTTGTCTGCGCTACATGTTGTTCAACTACCTCCTCCTTACAACGCTTATTTTATGCATGTTAAAATTATAAAAGTATAGAAATGTCAAAATAATAATATGTCCATTATCTACTCCAATCCAGAATCCAAATGCAATTACATATAGTATGTTATAACTACGAGCAGTGGTCCACATTCTTCTCTACTTTCATAGCTTACAATGTGGATGCAGTAGTAAAGATGATCGGCGTGCTCCATAATTTGTTTTTCTTTCTCCTTTCTTTCTTTGCATTTTTTTATTTTCATCATCTTCCTAAAGGAAACAGAGAAAGGCCTATTTATCTGGATATATTAGTAAGGCGTTCTTGAAGAATGATTTTTCATAAAAACTCTTTTGTGAAAATTAATGAGGTCAGGCTAACAACGCAATATGAATGTATGTACACATTACAAGTCCTTCAAAAACCATTAGCATTTTCCTTCTAGGAAAATTGTGCATTCAACAAGGTGCGAGCTACAATGGGAGAAAATTTGAACTTGGAGAATTCTGAGAAAGAAACCGACAAAATTTCTGAGAACTATCAATGCAATGTTGTTATTAAAATGATGAATGGCTAGAAGATGTTAAAAATGAATTGATAGGAGTACCTAGTTTAATTGATATTTAGTTTGTAATTTCAACATTTTGCAAGTTAGTGTGCACCATATTTCATTTGAGGCACTCTCTTGAAAATTAACTTTGCCATGAGCAAGGCACAAGAAGGGTTTCTTCTTCACAAAGAAAATCAGCCATCTTTGAGTAATAGTAATATTGTGAGTTCAAAGGGAAGCCCATCATTTTATCATTCGCACTATTCGCAGTCGTCTCCTGAAACTTTCCCTTTTTTATTCATAGGAATGCATGTGCACCACACGTTGAAAACTTGTCATGCTAAGATTCATATTTACAAAAAGGGATCATGCCACGCACGCTGAGTGCACTTGAAGCTGGCCAGCGTTCCGCCAAAATTGTTCATCCTTCATCCTACACACACGCCACCGTATAACCGCTTTAGCAGTTTTCAACACTTTGTTGTGTAATCGTAAAACGGAAAAATTTGTGACTTGGTGTTAACTTTCCATCAACCACGACTTTCGTTAAAAAGCTGCCCACTGATGCAGATGGCACAGGGAAAGAAAAACATCTCTGTGATTTCTAACGCTTTATTTAAGAGCCGCAAAAAGAGAGGCTTTCAAGGTTCAAAGAAAAGAGATTTTTTGCTTTCCGTCAGGCAATAAAACCAGCATGGTTTTTATTAACTGCATATTATATATTCTTCTTAAAAGACGAGGAAAGCAGACACAGGAGGCGCAAACCGTTTCATCTATTTCCGCGAGAAGCAGCAGGAGCATTTACGTCAGTATTCTGAATGCACAGTGTTGTAGCTGTGTTCTAGGTGTCTGGTAAATGGGCGTGGACATGTTTTTATGAATAATAAAATATTATGCCCGTGCATTATAATAAATAAATAAAATTAAATGTACGAGTAGTGGGATTCGTGAAAGGGAAAGCATGGTCGAACGTGGACTAAACTACTGTGGCATCTGGTTAGGTTTTGAGTTGAATGATGGTGGCTAGAAGCTTCTAGATGGATAACTGGGCAGTCATGGAAAATTAATTGATGCTTATTGTAGGTTAAAGATTTAAACATCACTAATGCTTACTCATGGCCTACTAATCTCTATTATGAATGCAGCATTTGGATTGGACAGGAATAAATAAGAGTTCACTAACAGTATAAGTATTAATTTGCATTATCATGGGTTGTTCCTCAAGCCACCATCCTGGCTTCAACCCCAAATCTCACAATTATCAATATGACATGATTGTTATTGGTGGAGGCTCTGGGGGCATGGCCTGTGCTCGAGAGTCGTCCAAACTCGGTGCTAAAGTTGCACTTTGCGACTATGTAACTCCTTCTCCCAGAGGATCTCAGTGGGGACTTGGCGGCACTTGCGTAAACGTGGGTTGCATTCCCAAGCGACTAATGCATCAGTCCAGCCTCATCAAAGACTATGTCGGCGATGCTCCCCATTTCGGATGGACAGGAATCCCAGAAAACCCCACGCTAAAGTGGGAGACTTTGGTTGCAAATGTTCAGGATCACATTGGCTACCTCAACTTTGGCTACCGAATCACGCTTAATAAAGAAAGCGTAACACACTTCAGAGGGCTTGGTAGCTTTGTTGACGAGCACACTGTGAATATCACCTACCCCGATGGTAATAAAGAGAAAATTTCTGGCCAGTGCATTGTTATTGCTGTGGGAGGTCGTCCAAAATATCTCTCGATTCCTGGAGGTACTGCCAAAGACAATCTGTGCATCACTTCAGATGACTTATTTTCCCTGGACAAGCCACCTGGAAAGACCCTCTGCGTTGGCGCAGGTTATATCAGCTTGGAATGTGCCGGATTCCTCGCCGGATTTGGCTATGACGTGACTCTCATGGCGAGATCAGTAATTCTTCGAGGTTTTGACCAAGGCGTGGTAGACCTTCTTACTAACAACTTGGCGGAAAGGCACGTGCGAATCATAAGGGACACGGAACCAACGGAAATTAAAAAGGTTGGGGAAGGCAAATTGATGGTGAAATGGAAAGCAGATGGTAAGCCTGTGGAGGAAGAATTCAACACGGTCTTGTTGGCGGTTGGAAGGGGTCCTTGCACAAAAACCCTAAATTTACAAGCTGTTTCTGGCGTCAAACTGGACAAAAGTGGGGAAATTATTACGAATGCAGAAGAGTGTGTCGGAATACCCCATATATTTGCTATTGGAGATTGTGTCTATCAGCGCCCCAAACTGACTCCATCAGCCATTCAGGCAGGAAAATGGCTAGCGAGGCGGATTTACGGTCGTTTAGTTGGCAAAAATTTTGCGAAACTTGTGGACTACACAAATATTCCCACATGTTTGTTCACACCAATCGAGTACGGGACATGCGGCTTATCAGAGGAAGATGCAGTTGACAAGTATGGCTTTGACAACCTTGAAATCTACCACAAGTCCCAAGCTCCATTAGAGTTTATCATGAACCATAGGGATAGCCAAGCTGTATACGCCAAGCTAATTTGCCTGAAGGCGAAAAAGCATGATAAGGAAAAAGTTCTGGGATTTCATTATTTGGGTACCCAATGCTGGTGACATTACAGTTGGATTTTCAATGGCACTCAGACGACATTGCTACAAGAAGGATTTTAACGAGCTGATTGGCATTCATCCCACGTGTGCAGAAATATTTTGCGAGATGAACGTGACGAAAGGTTCCAATGAGAATGCTGTGGAGAAAGGTTGCTGAGGTTAAAGGCGGTGCTGTTTGGATGGATTATCTTCAAAATTTTCCACCACAGCACAACAAAATAATTACAATGGACGAGTAACAATTTTTTCAGTGAAGGTGAAGATATTCATTTTTACTCGTATGATGATGCTGTTTTAAACTCTATTCAAGGGACTACAGAGTCGGATATTAAAATTGTGAAAGTCCTTTTCATTATCTAGTCAATTGTCGACGAATAAATTTTATTTAGCACGAGAAGTCACAGTTTTGAGTTTCATCTTGTCTTCATTATGATGGCTTATTTTTATTCTAACACACCCCAAATTATAAGGCAGTTAAGAATACTTATATTTTCCCACCACCTTCAACTTAACACTGTATCATATTTCGCATATATTTTTATTTTTTGGGATTTCATAATAAGTTTTGTCATCGTAAACAAAAGAAATACTTTTTTAATTGAGTAGGGAACAATCGACAATGAAAATAAGCAATTTTTTGGTGGGCCATCCTTTTTGATTTCGTACGGCACAAATATTTGTGCAAAACTTTTCAATTCGTTTTGTTGATTTCTGGTGGGTGACAAACAGTAACAACGCAACTAATTCATAAAAGTGTCTAGAATATAAATCAATCACAGAATATGTGCTTTTAGTATTACAAATTAATATGCTTTGCTTTCTTCATACCTACTAGGTTACACAATGCAGTTCGTAGTAATGTTTTCATAATTTGTTTCCATTGTCAAGACTTATTGACTTTTGAAGCTGTGTTCCTCTCCTCTCTGGCTTTTTAGAACGGACAAGGAAAAAGTTATTGTACAAACTTCCAATAATGTCGTCTGTTCCTTTTAACTGGGTTATTACTTTTTTCAAGGAATTCACGGTAAGTAAACGAGACAAAAGCATTAGTGACTGATGCAGGCAAAGAGAAAGCTTGCTATGTGCACTCTGCTGTTACGGAGCCCAACAACGTCGAGTTCATGCTTGGTCACTTGTATTCAAACAAACTAATATGCATCCTACATACCAAATTAACCGTACCTCACAAGTAGGCACGTGGATGAAGTCTCTTTTTCCCAAGTAATTCATGTGATAATTAGGTACAATGTGTATAAAAATAAGAATAAAATATTTATGTTTGTGACAAGTTATTTTTATTTCTTACTCAGAACTTTCTCAAGTAACAACTACATGGTCTCAGTCAGCCAATAATATATTACCTCTACTATGCATAACATCTTAAAGGATACACAAATAGACATATATAGCTCATACATTTATAGGCAACTAATTCAAGTAGCTGTTTTTCCAATTTATTTGTATTATTGATTGCGCCACAAATAACTTTTATATTTTGTCATTGTAATCCAAAAAGTAAAAAAGAAAGGATGATTCAGATCAGAAATCCGCTTGCTGTCTATATGTATACTACAATAACAGCTTCCAAGAAAAAAATACTGCCAACTTGGATTTTACTAGTTTTTACTACCAACTTATACTAGCCAGCCACAAAGTCGGAGATAGGAGAAAACCCAACAACTTTTTTATATGCTTGTAGAAATACAAGTGAGCCGTAACATGAGAAGAGAAAGAAAAAGTGTTTTTCCTCCTATCATCTTCATCATGCGGAACACAAATCACAACCACACCACCACACATCAACATACAGAATGAGAATACTGCCACTTCTGCTTCCACCACGCAAAAAATAATGTTTACAAGCAGTTGTGGTTGTTGTGATATTCAGATAACACGGATCTACTATTAAGCCCGTCACATGAATCTATGTATCATCTCGTGTGTGAGTGAGAGAGCTTTTGATGTCTAATGTAGATATACATGCATGCGGGATTTAATATGGAAAATAACGATATAAGCAAACAAACTCTTTTTTAAGAGTGTTTCATGACTGTGTTGATGGCAGATTGCGTAGTAGCAGTAGAAGTAGAGAGAAAGACGAAGAAGGAAGAGGAAAAAACACGCTAGTTTCCTTTTCCCTTGTTATAGAGTAGCGAGTTCCACTTTTCCTAACGGCTAATAAAAAAGTATACCTAATCTATACATTTTAAAAAGCATACATCACCCATGCCATTACATTGTATTAGTATTCATGCATGTTGCCTATATGTACTTGTTTCTATTAAAAATGCCCTGAGATAACACCGCCTCGCACCAATACAACTTGTGACTGCTGGCCAGTAGAGCATATCAAGTGCACGGTTCAGTTGACAGTTGACCACACAGTTGAACTGTATGCACAAGCTTTTTGTGTTGCAGGAGAAAGTGTGCCAGAAAAAAATAATCTATCTTACTCCAGGTCAGATTCAAATAGTTTAATAGCACAACAAGAGGACGTGGAAAGTTGGTATAAACAGCGTCCTCTCCAATGCGCTCACCTGATACACTTTGAAAGATTTATTGATTGCGATAGAAAACTGTGCATTATGCCATTCGATAGAGTATATGTAGGTATAAATAGAGCCAAGTATTAAGTAAAGAATCAAAATAAAATCACAGCAGTGAAGTCAGGGGGCAACTTTGGCATTAAATACGTAAAACAAAATAATATATTATCAGTAAGTAGCAATAAAAGAGGGAACCTCTATGTTTCCATTTTTTATTCACTCCGGATTATATTATCCCCTACTCCTTATTTTTGCATTTACAGTTTAATGGCGGTTTGTTTACAAACATTGTAAACAGTTTTGTTTAAATTTTTTAGCATGTACGTATATTTTAGAAGTTAACATTTTTATTGTGTACGTAGGTATATATAAACCCAACTTTTCTTTTGTTTATTTTCTATACACTTTTTTGTGCTCTTATTTTCTCCCTTAATATATCTACATAAGAAAGTTGGGAAAGAACTCTTATGATCTGGCTGAACAGAAAACAAGAACTTTTATTTATGGTCGGCTGTCAGAGATCACAGTGGGTGCTTGTCATGCCAAGCCAATAAATTGTCATATGAGAACTCCCCACGCACATTTTTAAAACGGACTGAATGAGAGTATGCATGGATGAACCATGCAATGCATTGCTTTTGCATTCAGAAAGAGGAAAAAATCACAGCTTTTTTCACAGCTCATACAGAAAATATAATCTCTTTGCACGAAAACGTTATGTTATGTTAAGTAAAAATATGTTGATGGGCTGTTTTGGTGTAAGTAAAGCGTGTAAAAAAGGCACACGTTTTTGGATTTAGGATATTATTATTATTTTGCAATACACTCTAATATTCTGAATTTGAAAAAAGCGTATCTGTTTTTAAAAAAGTTGCAAGCATCATCACATCCCATCACTTGCCTTTTTTCCATTTGGTCGCTTTTCAGCTTCATCATTTTTACAGACTCAAACAAATCTCTGACAAAAATCTCTCGCCAAAAATAGGCGGATGAGTCTATTTTTCCTGTCTGCTTGTCAGAAGCCGTTGCTGCTGCCTGCTTCGTGCTGCAACAACGTGAGAATGAGATATATAAATACACTTATGAGGATAATTGCAACTTGTCTGCAAAGTATATACTTTGGCTCTTTTTTGCAAAAAAATATAATATTATCTACTCAAGTGCATCTTTAGAATCATAACAGCGTATAATAATACGTCTTACTATATATAATATTATCGTGCTCCAATGTTTGCACCATCATCATCACCCTTACATATTTTTACGTTTCTCTGCGTTTGTACCTATATGACTTTTTAAGCTAATGAGGTTTCACTTCACCCAAATCCAAGATGCTTATCAACTCTCCAATGTTTGCACCATTATCATCACCCTTACATATTTTTACGTTTCTCTGCGTTTGTACCTATATGACTTTTTAAGCTAATGAGGTTTCACTTCACCCAAATCCAAGATGCTTATCAACTGTGTCTTTTTTTCTGCTTGAAAAATGATTTAAGACTTGGGTACGGTTCTGTCGCTCAGTCGTGTGATATGTATGACGATGATAAGCCTTGCTTACAAACAACTTCAGTGTCAAAATTTTAATATGCTACGCCACTAATTTTAATACTGTGACGCTTCTCCGTTGGTTCGTGACTTTGCCTTTAGCACTTGCATAGTACAAAGAAAGCACACAAGACAGAGTAATTGGCTTAGAGGACAGTGCACAGTGCACAAAAACAAAGATTTGAATCTATGATTTATGTATGCTATCTTCTGATCGTATTCGTGGCAGTTTGAAAAAGGCAGGATATTTTATTATCAACCGCAGAGAGTTTGTTTGTGACAGCCATAAACTTTGTACCGGACTACCACTATACCTATTCTACAATGGTTTTATTTTAGGGTAGAGCAATTCGTGCTCAATTTTTTTTGTTCAATGACCTACGTGACATTTTTTTCTATTGGCGTAGGTAGGTATTGCGTTTTACTTGCAACAGTTCATATAAGTGACCAGTATAGTACTGACCTACCACTGAACATAAAATGAAACTTGGAATAAAAACGGTCGATTGTGCTCACTACACTTCTTTTTATTGCCATTATTTTATTAATGTCTCCACATTTTTTTCTATTGGCGTAGGTAGGTATTGCGTTTTACTTGCAACTGTTCATATAAGTGACCAGTAGTACTGACCTACCACCGAACATAAAATGAAACTTGGAATAAAAACGGTCGATTGTGCTCACTACACTTCTTTTTATTGCCATTATTTTATTAATGTCTCCACAAATGACTTGCCTCTAAAAAAAGTAAAAAAAAAACTTGGATACATTCAAAACAATTCCATATAAACGGTTGCACCGCGAGACATTGCACAAACTAGCACCAGTAGCACATCATCTTTTTATTATTGTACCAGTAGTGTGGTAGTAAAGTTAAATGTATGGTGAAAGAAAGGATGATCATTCTCAGGTTTCACTTGCTGAGTGAATGAAATGAAAAATTCATCTAAAAAATGCGCTATTACTATTATTGCTCAAACTGCCACCACCACTACAATAGCAGGGCATGCAATAAAAGATGATGATATTATTACACAAGAAATTGGACAATTCTGTTGAATTTTTCAAAAAATAAACCTATATTTCATTTCATTTAACTTCAACCACTTTCGAAAAGAGACAGCAGAGTTCTATAACTTGGTATAAGCAAAAAGTCAGCTAGGAGGTTACATGTTTAAATAAATAATGGAGTAGGAGTGAATGGCGAGTTGACATTGGTCTAGCGAGATATACCGGTGCCCTCTCGGAAAAAATTGTCTGCAATTTTATGGCAACGTTTTCCTTCTGTTACATCTTCATAATGGACACACGCCACCACCGTCGTCGTTTTTTTTCAAACAAGGTTGCTCCTTTATTATTGCCAACTTTTTTGTGAAAGAAAAGAGAGCAAGCAAAGCCCTGCAGCTATTGCTGACCGTGTGGAAAAGAAGGAACAATAATGGAAGCATTTATTTTTCTTCAACAAAAAGGAGGGAAAGTGGTCACTTGCATCATTTTCCTGTGTATATTCACTTCAAACACACATTTGTTTGATAGCAATTTTTCCAACAAAAAATGTTTTCCTCTCTTTTGTAAAGGTGACAATATTTTATTGCCGGATGGACTTTCATAGTTTGGCTGCCAACAACTAGCATCTGTATGTGACTTTTTTTCTTTTGAAACTCATTTTTTCTTTTTAAAAACACCATCGGCTGGATGCAGCAGTAGTAGTAGAGGAGCAACAAAACCTATATACTTCTTCTGCGTCAACAATTACTACGTTGCCCCATTATTACATACTTTTGTTCAAGTAGAAAATGATATCTGTATGCTTCTTCATGCCTTGTCCAATGTCCACCCCCGTGTTCCACTTTGTATGCACGATTGTATAGAAAAGAGCACACAGAAAGGGCTTCAAGGTTTTCTACTCTGCTGCCTTTTTTGCCTGTTCCAACTTAAATTTGTTCTGATTCAATAACTGTGCAACAAAAACATCAAATCAAAATTGCCAATTACACGTGCAAGCAGGCATAAAATATCATTTATTTGGATTCCAAATCCGTTAATGCAGCACACCAGCAAAAAACAACTGTACATTATACTATAGGTAATCCAACGCAGGTTGGCAGGTTGAATGAAATTCAGTATATACAATTTTTATTATTGTTTGTGGGATGAGCATTTCTTGTTAGAGCTTCATTTTAAGCATATCTGACAGATAATAACAAAAGCATTGGAGCTTCAATTGAAATTACTGCAAGTCGACACTGGCTCCAATTTTTTGACGGGTTTTTTCGAAAATAAAATTATATATTGGTATTCTTTATTACATTATTTATTTTTTATGGTTAACGGATGACAATAATGAAGTAGGTGAAGTAGGTACCCGACGTACATCCACGATATTTACTTAGTTGACATTGAAGGGATTGGCCATAAACGAATGTTTGCCCAATAAACAGTGCTTATCAAACTGTATCAGAGTCCGGCTTATTCCTACTAATCGCATTAAATTGTATTTACCTTTCTAAACTGATGCTTCCTCACTTCCCCATAAAACTCCATTTAAGAGGTGTTCAAATAGACGTGATAAAATGCGCAATAATATTAGGTAAATAGGAGCATTAAATGGAAATAGGTAAAAAATGTTGCCGTTCACTCCAACGAGTTCGAAGATCTGCCTCACGTGTACTTGTCATGCGTCTGAATGTATTTTCAATAATAACAACAAGTTCAATTAAACACATCATTTCACAAACTAGCCGAGTTGATTTTTCAACCATTTATACATACATATATTATGCTGTACAGAGCCAAATATGGCAAAACTAAATAATAATAATGCTGTTTTATGCCGTTGACTTTTATACACGTATCGGTAACAAGCCAGCCAAGTGTCCATAAAATTGGCCAGGGAAAGTGAAATAAAGTTGAAATCCGACTTCCGATCAAATATGGCAAAACTGAATAATAATAATGCTGTTTTATGCCGTTGACTTTTATACACGTATCGGTAACAAGCCAGCCAAGTGTCCATAAAATTGGCCAGGGAAAGTGAAATAAAGTTGAAATCCGACTTCCGAGCGCATTAAATGTAGAGAGAATTTTATGACGCGTGTGACAATATTCCTCCAATACCAGCCATATCAGGTCATTCCCTACAACTTATCATTCTAGAGATCTCTCTAAAAAGTGATCGTGTACCAATTTCTTTCCCGTTTCCATCTTTGTACATTTATTACTTTACTTCTCTTTTTTCAAAACCAGTCAATAGTGTAGTAATAATAATAATAATAATACAGCATGACGACAACTATCCAACCAACGGATCCACTTATATTACTTTCACAAAACATAATGACCATATTTAGATACGAATCGTTGAAAACGACGATTCTATCAAACAAGAGCTCATTATACAACCGTAGTAAAGGATGATGGCACTAGTGCAGCAGTGTAGTAGCAAAATGATAATGTGAATGTGAGTAAAAAGTGTCGAGAGTAATAATAACGAAAGAAGTTGTTGGTGGAAATAGCCATGTATCTAGCAGTAGAACTCCCAGTAATAATAATAATAATGGGCTGTTCATTCCAAATATGTATGAGGAGTAGAACGAAGTGTAAAAAACTGCAGCGTAGAAAGTTATAATAATATGGTTTAGAACAGGAGTTGCCTCAATATGGTTTATGGCATCATGCATGGATGCAGTTAGAGGATATTTTAATAAAGCTATATTCTATATAGTATGCACCAAAGCTATAGTACAAATACACCAGATAACACAGTGAAACATAAAAACAAAAAATTTCTACTAAATCATCGATGACATGTTTTTAACGCAATAGAGATAAAAATGTGTAAGCGGCATAGTCCATGACAGTAATATAACGGGTTGGGATTCTCTCTCTCTCTCGCTGAAAGAAACAAGACGAGAAGATGCAAAAAGTATATAAATATTTCAACTTTTTTCAACCCGACGAGAGTGAAGAGATGGTCGTAAGCAGTACATAAATGGTTAATAAACTTTTTATGAAAGTTTACTTCACAACATTGTTGACGGAATAAATAACAATTTAAAAAGTTTAAGGTGTTTGGGAAAATGATGCTGCTGATGCTCCTGCTAGCATTTTTGGGTTTGAATCAATTACTGTATTTTAAAAAGGTCATAAAATCCCTGCTTGTCACACAGTTCGATTAACTTGACATTAACTGTGACATTATTAATTATATGGTCATCTCTTATACTAGGAATACAATAATTATGTTCCTATAAAGTTGTATTGAAAGAAACAAGACGAGAAGATGCAAAAAGTATATAAATATTTCAACTTTTTTCAACCCGACGAGAGTGAAGAGATGGTCGTTAGCAGTACATAAATTGTTAATAAACTTTTTATGAAAGTTTACGTCACAACATTGTTGACGGAATAAAAAACAATTTAAAAAGTTTAAGGTGTTTGGCAAAATGATACTGTTGGTGCTCCTGCTAGCATTTTTGGGTTTGAATCAATTACCGTATTTTTAAAAAGTCCATAAAATTCCTACTTGTCACACAGTTCGATTAACTTGACATTAACTGTGACATTATTAATTATATGGCCATCTCTTATACTAGGAATACAATAATTTTGCTCTTATAAAGTTGTAGTAGTTTTTTTGCCCACGTGCTGAACCAAAAGAGGTCATTGTCACTTTCAAAGAAAAATTTGGACTATTACGTACGATGCTTCTTCTCATGTCCCAATTCCAGTAGCCAGAAAACATCGCACAATGAAAAATAATAACCTTCAATTTCATTTTGGGCTTGTTATGAAGTTATAATGAGGAGAAAAACATCTCACACGAAGCCGAGAGAAAGGAAATAAAAGGAATTCGCCAATTGATGAGTCAATCCATTACCGCTTTCCATTATCAAAATGCAATATCCAGCACGCACAATACGCCGTGTACGCCCATTACGCACCAATAAAACGAACTATCAATTCCCTCATAAAATCAATGGCCTTAAAAGGAATTCGCCAATTGATGAGTCAATCCATTACCGCTTTCCATTATCAAAATGCAATATCCAGCACGCACAATACGCCGTGTACGCCCATTACGCATCAATAAAACGAACTATCAATTCCCTCATAAAATCAATGGCCGCACTTGCCATTAGACGATGATATAAGATGATGGTCATTGATCATCATATATATATGAAGCTGAGCATGAGCTACTTTGGTGTTTCCAGAATTCTTAATAATAATCAGAACATGCCCTATACCCGGAAAAATGAAGACGAAGAAGCGCTAGGAATTTTCGTATAATAATGGGTCAGTCAGCACATTATGCAGTTGAATTTTTTTGGAACATTAATACATTCTCTGGAAGTCATTGTCGGAAATGCTGTCAAATTGAATCCGAGAGCGCAGGTTGGTTGATGTGTAAAAACAATTGAAGGGAAGTAGATGATGATGATGATTTCTGTACACGTGTCTTGATGGACCTCATGAACCTATTTTCTCTCTTGCCATAAAAAAAAGATAATATACTGCAAGCTTTATAGCTTGTTTAATAGTTAAGCTAGTTGAATGATGCATTTTTAAACAAGCTCCAGTTCTACTTGTTTGTATGTGTGCGCGCACATGTAAGTGCTCCCATAAATTCCCCATATATATTAAAAATCTTGTGTATAATGTTGATAGGTATTTACAATGATCTCGGCATAAACATATATATAATATTTTTTTACTCAGAGTGCTAAGCCAAAGCCATAAACTTTGTCTGGGCCTCATCATCTTCAATAAAAGCATAATGATTTCTCTACAACTTAATAGCATGCGCCTATATACTGAATTAATTCTTACAACATTCATAATTTTTTACATGTGCGACATACTGAATGCTAATATCATGTAAACGTATTCAGTTTATACAGAAAAAAGCAAGAATGTTTTATTGGCAACTGTCTAATATGCAATTGTGTGGTTTTCCTTATCTACCAAAAAGAAGGAAGCTTGTGCACACAACACATGAAAATTTTTTTCTCATTTTTTTCTGTTGCGGAATGAATAGCAGCATGTCATTTGTCACTCAAACTGCCAGATAGGAATCATCATGTCGTTACGATGTCAAGCAGAAAAGAAATGCTCTTTAACCAAGTTTTCTTGAAGAAAAAAATTGGGAGAAAGGAATGTGAAAAAATATCGACAGTCGACACTTCCTCAATTTACACTAATTAGTACAACAGTATAATATTTACCTTAGCAGTGGAGCGAAAAAAGAAAAAAATACAAGTTGATGATGTGCTAGTTATTTTATCACGATTTGGTTGCCAACAATAGCATATACATTATCCCACAGGACAAGAAAACTGAAAAACAACGATGGTGGGAATGATGCATTCTCAAAAGCCTGTCCAAGAAATCCACAATAATAGGTTTGACAGGTTGCAATTACCGAAATGTCTTCGTCACTAGTCACACTAGCTTTTCTACACGGTTGTATAATTTTTCAAGACTCGGCTCCAGTCATTCATCCAAACAAGTTAAGTTGTGCTTAGCCTAATTTACATCCACCCACACTTAAACAAGCAAAGTGCTATATAGACAATATAATAATAGTAAACTTTACTTTTTATCATCACCACTACAACTTATACTATATACATGAACATGACAATGCTTAATATGACTAAAGTCAGGGTTGCATTTACATCACGCAAACAAAACAACTCATGTTTTTTTACTAAAAAAACTCTTACACAACATATTATGCAAGAAAAAAGAGTAAAAAACCCTTGTCTAACGGAAGGAAGGAAAAAGACGGTTTGGCATCATCATACTTATATTAATAGCAAAAATGGTAGATAATAGAGTTGAAGAGGAGAGCAAGTAGTACATACTGTGTGTCTAGTTGGTTTTAGCTATCTGAAAAGTAAACATTTTATTGTAGGCCATACAAGTAGGTAGGTAGAATATACATGTATGCACTTATTTGTAAGCGTTCCCGAGATGTCCAACCAAGATAAGGCCAATTTCCTCATTGACTACAACTACACCAACTACTTGACTACTTACAAGAGCACCGCAGAGAGATAGGGTGGAAGAGAGGCTGATGAGGATATGTAGAGAAAAAAAGTATATTGCCAAAACGAAAATAAAAATAAAGAGCAGTAGAAGTAGCAGTAATAGTAATATCAGGAAGATTTCTTTTTTTCTTTGAGTTTTTTTTTGCTTCTTCACAAAATAATAATGCTCTAGATATTTGTATGCCGCCAGGGGGAATGTACAGCTATTTTCCCTGCCTGCCGACAGCAATTTAGATAGAAAATGTTTCTCCATCACCACCACCACGGCCGCCGCCGCTATTGCAAGCTGTGTTCGGTGTACAAGCAAGTTGGTAGTCCTCCTTTTATTCATAAAATTTGCCATGAAAAAAGCAAAAAGAAACCAACAGGAAAAGGAAAATGAGAGTTTTGGTAAGTAAGTAAGTACGTTACTTTTTTTCTAGCCACTTATTGTACTACTACAAGAAAGAAGAATGTGTAAGCATACATGGATGGATGGAGAAGGGCAACAAATGATGAAAGCAAAGTTACCCTCCATTTTCCCATCCGTATTCACTCACTTCACTTCACTTTTACTTCCTTTTTTTCTAGGCCACCACAGAAAAAAAGTTTCTAGTTTTTTTGGTTTTTTTTCTGAGAGACACCACCACCATTCTCATCATCATGATCGTCATTCCACGATGACTTCATGTGTATGGAAATGGACACAGACAGGCAAAGTAAGTAAAAAGAGGAAAAAATGCTGACAGTAATTCTTTTACTCTGCCTTTATAGTGTGTCCCAACGCGTGGCTGTCCTTTTATACATTCACTGTATATATACCCGCTCTCTCTCTCTCTCTCTTTCTCCTCACTTTACAAAGTTAAGCCAACTTTTACTTTTTTTTGCTATGCAAAAAATAAGTGGTATATTGACAAAAGAGAGAAAAAGGCAGAGATTTTATGTAGTGATGCATAAAAGCATACTAACACGACGGAAGGAGCACACAAAGGAAAAGGGTTTTAATTTATGAGAAAGCACAAAGGGCTTCTTCTTGTTGCTGCTGTTGTTTCACGAGAGAAGGGAATAAAGTATGTTAATACCTAATAATACTACGACTAGAACAACAAAAAGTTTGATACAAAAACAAAGCGATGGACCTTTTGTGTGTATAAGCTGCCTGTTTGCTAGTTAAGTCAGTAAGTGTGGATGTAGGTAATTTGATTAAATGAGTAAAATAACAAATAGAAAGCATATTGCATGCGGCGCACAACAAGATGAGACGCTTCTGAAAGCTCTTTTTTGATGATGATGACGAGGGAGGATGAAGATGGTTTATAAAATGTAATAAAGTGAGGACGTGCTACTTTTTACCTTTCATTTTTATAGAGCATATAGTTTTTGGCGTATAGGAGTATTAGGAGTGCTTGCAACTTATTGTTTCAAAACGGAAAAATCTGTGATCCATCTCTATTTTCTTTTGAAGCGTGGACTTGTTTACTTAAGAGGCTTCAACAATAATATTTGCCAATTTGTCGAGGAA
>JAANSP010000571.1:0-20189 GCA_036850745.1 Homidia socia | reverse complement strand
ACCCATAATATTTAAGTAAGAATCCGAATATTTAGGAAATTTTGGGTAATTACAGAGGTCAATCTTAAATTATTTTAATTTATTTTACCAAAGTTTGGTATATTTTTAATAGTATTTTAAGTTTGTGGTGTAAATAATTATTATTTATTATGTGACAAAAAATGACCAGTCAATTAATAATTTAGCAAAAGTACTGTTTTTTTATAATATAATTTTATACATTGCTGGATTTATATTATCCTGTTTGTATATTTTATATTATGGAACTATAATTTAAATAATTTTACTTATATTTATAAAGACAAATAGACACGCATAACGTTACAACATGAGACTAAAGACAGCACCACATGGCTCTCTTCTCTCTCTCCCTTTAAGTACCTATATCGCATACCAAATTTATCGCATTCCTCAGCCTCTTTAAATAATTAGTCGTTACTAGCATATCATATTACTTTTACTCGGTTTGATTAGTATTCTACTAATGTAATTGTTGGGAACGAAAATTAATATTAGCAAGAATTATAATTTTGTTTTTATGTATTCCCTGATCGTGATATATTGACTAATGAATAATTACGGCCGTCATGTGTTAAACATTTGTAAATAACACTATAACAGTAATTTCCAATAACTAAGTGATCTTAAATATAAAAGCTTTTCACAGCTTTTAAAAGGGTCGCCCTTGGTTATTTTTGGATTTTTGCCAATACACTTGAAACCAAAGAAGCTTTCAAATTTTATACTTGATTTTTGTATGTGACGAAATTGGCCCATTTTATCAAAACTTCCATGCTTGTGGAAAATGGAATTATGTACTTAATTAGTTCTCTGGCATTCTTGTGTTCTAAATAAACAACCTAATTATTTCAAGTAATTTCTATTATTTCTATATTACAGTAAAAAGGTTTTTGCTGCATTTGCTTGTAATTCTAAAGTAATGATTGCTTTTACCAACAGGCGTTGGTTGTTCAACATTGTATAATTTTTTTTAAAAAAACCTTAAACCTATGTAAACAAACAACTGAGATGGACACAGTGGTATCAATGTACTTAATATTTGCTCATTTTAATAGAAATCGAGAATTTGTGGTGATTATTTTCTATATAATTTCTAATTCTCTAATTTTCCAACATTAAGAATTTATAGCGTATACAAGCTTTTTAAATGTCCAATTAAAACGCCTACATAAAACAAATAATAGCCTTTACCGTTTTGTAATGTCAAAATGTTTCTGTGGCCAACTGGCCAGGTATTCTCAGGTCAGGGGCATCTCCTCGGAGTGCCATTTCCTCGGATGTGGAATTACCTCGGATGTCATTTTCCTCAAGTGACCATTTCCTCGGAAAATATTTGTGGTGTAGAAAAAACTGGCGAAAAACGTTTAGAAATATCTTCCAAGAAAGGAAATAATTGTTATTTATTAAGAAATAATCGAATTATTTTAATTAGCAAATGTAAAGGGNAATCGAATTATTTTAATTAGCAAATGTAAAGGGAACTCGCTTTATGAATTTAATGAGTACCTCGAGCGACATGAAGTTAAAGAATATCCTATTAAGAGCAGTATGTTAAATTTTTTCACGGTAAAAACCTTGTCTAAAACGCAATGTTGTAAAATTAATTGTAGTGATATTGTGTGTGAGTTCATACATCTGCCTTTCAAACATTCGTTTATATGTATTCCATTGTTACATACAATAAAGAAACTTTAAATTATAACTAGTTTTTTTGTTCGTGAAATTTCTTTATTGAGGGATTTAGCTATTATTATTGAGCGTTTTTGTCGCTGCATTGAGATGGGTCAGAGATGGTATTCATGCTATACTGCGAGGTGTCGCGTACTTGCCGCCTGCAACATGTAGTAAAAGGGCCGTCGTTGGCAATGTGGCCAAAATGGTATGTACGCCGCTTTTGAATGTAGCTTATTTATCGCGTATGAGCCATCTTTAAATGTTCATTGGGATACAACGACAAAATATGTGTACCGCGGAAACCACTAATACAAGTTTTGGAGTTTGAATCATAAATATCTTGTGGACGTAGCATTAACTATGCCTGATTAAAAACACTGGTATACGTGTACACAAGTATTATCAATTGTACCCTTCCAGCAATATTATTTATCTTTCGTTTACTATCATAGAACGACAAAATATGTGAACCGCGGGAACCACTAAAACAACTTTTGGAGTTTGAATCATAAATTTCTTGTGGACGTAGCATTAACTATGCCTGATTAAAAACACTGGTATACGTGTACACAAGTATTATCAATTGTACCCTTCCAGCAATATTATTTATCTTTCGTTTACCATCATGGAACGACAAATTATGTAAACCGCGGGAACCACTAAGACAACTTTTTTAATTTGAATCATAAAAATTTCGTCAAAGTAGATTTAATGAGGTGGTGTTACGAGTGTGTAACAAATAAATAGGTTCGAGAAGCGATAGCGAGGAGTCACGGTTAGTAGTAACAATTAGACTTTAGACGCATTTTTATGCTACTTGAGTTTATGACTTTATGAGTTGCCTATTCAATGTATGCATGATATTGACCTCGACTTACAATTAGATTGTATCTCTGGCAAATATGGAAGTAGGCTCCCTAAATAAACTGAAAAGAGGATAAGCAAATTTACTGATGGGCGAAAAATCGCGCCTCTCTGTTCATTTATTCATGTCCTGTGGAGAGCAGAATCCAAAATTTGCAAATCAGTGAAGTTTTCCGTAAAATAAAAATCATCTTTTTGGAGCACTAGACCTTTGCGGTATCAAAAGCTATGGTCGCCGTTTTTATAGAGGTTAATACTAGTATACAAAAGTTTCATTTTTAGCCACGTGTTCTAAAAGATTTTTTACGAAAAACAACGGCACATTTTTAACTTCATTTGTCGCTTTTTTATATTTTATTTTAATTGTTTGAACTCACAATATTTATTGTGCTTAACTAAAGGACATTCAAATCATATCATTTTGTAATGTTCACACGGTCAACTCATTTTTTACCATGCCATATGGTCATTTTTTGTAATTAAAAACATTCCTTTATTTTAACGGCCAATTAAGTATGGATGAATCAATTGTTAGGAAAATGAGGTTTAACGGCCATTTAAAGAGTTTTACCTGCCTATTTCATTCTTATAAGGGATCGTTAAATACTTCCTATTATTGAATTCGAAAATACATTAAAGGTTTCTGAAAAAGGCTTACAGCCTAGCACAAGGTTTTTATTACAGTTGCTTATTATTTGAAAACAATTTCACATGAAATATACTCCTGTGTAATATCTGAAGCTATTATTTACTAGTACCACAGAAAATACTGGCAAGGATTCGGTGGGTTTATGAAATAATTATTTACAAGAGAATTTGAAAAGGGAGTACACTTATCGCCGGGAAAACAGGCAAATACTTTTGTCGTCAGAAACTCTTTGTATGTGAAACACTGTCTAGAAACGCGTCGTGGTTATTGCAAAGCTAACAATACTATTTAAACTTAAAGCATTTTTATCCTTAATAAATTTTATGGAGGCGTAGAGTTTCAAAACTGTTACGAAACTATGGTAAAATAACCATCACTATATAAAATATATAACTATCATTTAAAAACAATATCGTAACAACGGAGCAATCATTTTAAAAATTGTCATTTGTATTGTAATGGAAGTTTCGGTTTGATGCTAAATAATATTCACGTGCTATCTTTTATTATCTACAAAAGCATGTATTTCTGTGGTGAAAATGTCAAACTGTTTCTGTCGTCGTCGAGCATTAATTGTAGTTACAACTATGACTAGAACGGGGCTCGAATTTCTTGGAACTAAATTACATTTTACAAAATTATTTTTCAAATACATTGCGACTACATTAAATTCATACAGCATGAAGCTGTTGACTTTTAGAAATACCAACAAGCTTGTGCATCACTTTAAAGAAAAACTTTGGTGTGATGTGACTCTTGCAAAGTTACTTCATCGTCTACTTTGGGTTATGAAAAACACTCCAGGAAATCGTACGTTATTTTATAAAGGTGTTTCAGAACTTAAAATTGTTAAAGCAAACACAGATCTTCAATGTCGTGCTTTTGTAAGATTAGTTTTCTGGTTAAACATAATTGTGCATACAATAAAGGGGCTTCTAGTTTACAAGGTTTTATCAAATAGACCGCTGATGTTGAGCATTGATGGACAATTTCAGCTGCTTTTCCAAATGCTCTTTTCAATAATTACTGCTGTTATTGAGCAGTTTGTTCTCGCAAAATCCGATGATCTTGTCCATTTGATTAATATGATTTACAACGTGCCTGAGGTCAAAATATCTCTGTTGATGAAAGTGCTACTTTATTACAGTCCTGCTCCTGTTGTGTTTATCATACCAATGTACGGCCTTCTAGTTTTCATAACAGAATACGAGCCAATCACTGCTGCCCTTTCTTCATACCAAATATTTTCAGGAACAGTGCTCTCATACATTCAATTTTCCATGAATGTATATCAAATTTGGAATTTTTCGATTTACATTTCATACGGAATGTTTGCCTGTATGGCAGGATTGTATTGCTGTTATTATGGCATTTCCCTGATTACGAAAAGGCTTCTTGATATCGTCAAAAGTGGAACATATGGCGGACAACAAGAAACCTTGAAAATGCAATTGTGCAGATATCGTCATCTCCAAACTTTGGTTGCGACTGCAAATGATTGCTTTCAAGAGAGATTAACGCTGCCACTTATTGCTTGGTGTACGCTGTTCACCATATTTTTGGGGACATTTCTCATGCGGCATGCGTTTATCCAAACGGCTTCTGCGGGTACGCTGATATTAGCCGTGTTCTGTTTTGCAAACATGTACGGCTTTTTATTGATTGGAAAATATTTTCCAGGCAAAACTAATTTTGTGAGCAAACGAGTTCTGGAATTGTGGAAGCAAAACGTTGGCGCAAACAAGAGAAAGGAGTTTAGGTGCGTTCTAAGAGCAATGCATCCTGTCAAATTGCGTATTGGTTCTGTCAACTTTTTCGAAATGAACACATCACTAAACATTGTGGAATTTACTGTACGTCAGACCATATCACTGTTTCTTCTCTGGTGAAAGGCTTGATGCTTAAAGCTATAAACAGTTAGCCCACGACATTGCTGTGCCAGAAAATTTATTCGTCATAAAAAGTAGATAAAAATTGAATACAGATAAATTGGAAAATTTACTGTGTGTATGTTACGTGTTAAAATTTTGAATTCATTTCAACGATTAGGTTTCCTGCCCAGATTAAAAATGTAAATTGAATAGTTCTATCTTTGCGTAGCAATACTATATATTACTTGCTTGGACCAAATGTACTATTCCAGATAATTATTTGCTCAGTATCAACTATTTTAATTAAATTATTTCAATATAGATAACCATACAATTCGGCATTTGCATTGTTAATAATTAGGAAAAAATAATGTGAAATGTCTCTTTTGTAATAGCTAGTAATAATACTATTAAAATATATTATAATGTGTAACTTTGCACGCAATTAATTAAAATTGTTTCCTTGCTAGCTTGTCCTGTTTTTAGTTTTAATGACTGCCGTAACTTTTTTTTAATGTTTGTTAGTTTGACTCGATCAAATTTTTTCTGTAACCCTAATAATAATGTCCTTATTTTCACGTTGTCCTGAGTACTAAAAAATAAATTCACGAAACCTGCTACTAGACTTACATCCCACCAATTATTTTCTCCGTTCTTGCACATGTTATTTCACGGATTCTTTTTTTGATATATTTAGAGAACATTAATTAATTTTTATGTTTAGAGAACATAATTCACATAATATTTTGATCAAATAAAATAGTCTTTTTCCGGTGTTTATCATATTTTCACAACAACAAAAATGTAAACAACGGCGATGAGGATTCTATATATCTAATCTAATTATTTAAGCTATTCAATCAAATGCTGGTCTTATGGAATAATCTTTTTGCTTCTCAGAATAGGAAAGTGTTCGCTCCAGCATGCAAATTTGCTCGAAAAAGTAATTTTTCTCCGGGTAAAAAAAATTCAGCCACCTAAAAATGCTCGGAAAATATTACATCCGCTAAATATGTACATTGTCAAGTATGTAAAAATTTACGAACATAGTTTTAAACTGGTCAGACACATCCCAATGTTCTTGATCACTTGTACTAAAAACGTTAGGTTGAAGTTAAGAAAAATGCTAAATTTTTCAATGTTAGCATTTCAGTACTCTTTGGTAAGTACACAAGACAATTTCTTTGGCGTTTTTAATTAAAGTTAACAGAGAAGTAAACTTTAGTTAAGAGTAACAAAAATAAATAAATAACTACAGGCATAGGTATAACCTTTCTAAAACATCGATACATGACCATTATTAATATTCGGAAAATGATAATTTTAACGACATGTTACTGTTAGATACTCTCTTTCATGTACTTATTTGCAGACCATAAAAAGTCTGCAAATGTTATGAAGTGACCAAAAAATGATATATATTGAGCATAAAATAATAGGTTATTTACATGAACTTAATTTTATTTTCAACAGGGATTTCGCATGGATTTTAGTTTAAATACGTCCGCTGACAAATGTTAGCTGAGTAACGTTTCTTCTATGTAAATAGAGCAGGAACCAAATTTGATTTTCACACGAATTTCGTATGCATATTCATTATTCCAGACCACAAATGGTGAAGCTGCATCTCTTAGGAGTAGATAATGGAGTAGAACTGCTGATATTTGCAAGTATTTTCCCATCGTAGGTAGATTCCGAAGCTTGATTTCAAATGTACAAGAGCTAACTACTCACCTACTGCGAAAACCCCAGCTGATATTAAGTTAAAAGAGGTACAAAATTCATAGGAAAAAATACATCTACAACGGATATTTTATTTTCCGAACAAATTACATGAAAATGCGAGCGATTTCAGATTGCAGAATTTGCTCGGAGAAAAATGACTTTTCCGAGCATATTAAGTGGTGCAGCGAACACTTTCTATTTCTGTCAGAGCCGATTAAATGCTTGGCTATACTTATCAATACATGGAGGCGGGTTGCAAAATTTTGAAAATAGGCATCAAGTTGGAACGAGATTGGCAAAACGAATGAATGCAGGCAAAAACGTGTTGCTAACAAACTGCATGTTAAAGTCGTATTCATCAATAGGGAGTAATATAAACAAATTCAAGTACAGAGTTTTGACTGTAGCGGCAATACGATTTACAAAGTAGTGTACGCAGACTTGAGGTCTGGGAGGGGCACCCATAGCAATACCTTCATGTACGTCTCTCAAAAATAATGTAAAAGTAAAACTAATTATGATGTGGCATTAACTGACCAAAATTGGGGCCCTTTTGAAGGAGAAATTTTCAGATTTATAGGCTGGCGAGCGAAACGAGCCAAAGTTATTGAAAACTTAATGCTTTAGACCATGTAAGGAAACAAGGATGGATATCAGTAAAAGCTTTTCAAATGCCTGTCGGTAAATTAGTTTGAACGTAACTAACGAAAATGTTCTACCAAAAAATCGTTTAACTCATGCAATGCTTACAGATTAGCAGATTTTTGAATAAACTTTATTTACAAAAAACATTTGTGAGACCTCTATGTCATCTTTTGATTTTAAGCGACAATTATTTTACTATTATTTTTAGTTTGTTTGAAGTATTTGGTTTAAAAGAGAACGAATGACATCGGTTTTATGAACAGCAAAAGAGGGAAAATTGTCAAGGCTTCAGTTTTTAAGATCAAAAACACAGATGACAGTGAGGATAGTGGATAACCTACACCAATTTGGACTATGAAAAAGCCAAGTTGAACTTTTTGGTTCCCAATTCCACAGCCAATTATATATAATTAGCTATAATGTAAATTTTTATTATGGGGTCCCATGTTTTATGGACACAATTAGGCTAATTTATCTTCAATAAAAGGGGAAGTAGTAGTAAAGGCGTAGGATCCGTCATCTTTCTCGGGAACAATGTATGTCCCTAATATGAATAGTATTTTGCAGTAAGTCATCAGCAATTTACTGCAGTATTTACCGGTCAGTAAGTAGAGAACTCTTTCCTTAAATCCATACTAGTTCAACTTACTTGCTATTTGAACTTATAACCTACCTCAGAACCAATAATTAGCCCGCTGATAATAATATACTTGTAAATATTTGGCAAAGTGAACAGTATCAGTGCAAAAGCAATAATTTTATAAATGCTTACCAGCAAAATAAAATAATGTTTATTTCAAAAACAAGCAGCTCTCAACGCACATACACTCCATCAAGATCAATTTACTTTTGAGACAAGTGGGAACTTTAGATTACATTTTGTGAAATGTTGTTCATAAAACAAGATATTCTAGTAGAATTATTGTTTGGATAATTATAATTTTGGAAGAATAACTATATAACGAACCTATATAACCAAAATATAATTAAATATAAAATATAATAACAACTAAGCTCATGTTATTTTTCGGTGCGAATCAGATTCTAAAATTTATTTTAATAGTCGATGTTTTGGGAGCTTTGATAATTAATATATGTGAGTTTTTTGTGGGCCTAACCAAAGAGGAAAATTAGAAAATGTAGAGATTTTATCACAATTGTTTTAATTAATGCTGTTGAGTTACATAAAATGAAATGCCATAAATATGATTTATTATTTACTAGTTCATTTACTAGGACAACAGCAGGCGCTAAAAATGCTGGTTTGGTTTTATGAAATAACTGTTTGCATACGAATTGGGAGAGTAAATACATTTATCACAAATACTTAAAAATGAGTTTGTCGTCAAAAACTATTTGGACCTGAAGTACTCTCTAAAAATTGTGGTATGTTTTTGGAAAATTCTTTACATTATTTTGATTTAAGGCATTTTAAAGTTAAATTAAAAATACACAGCATGGAGACGTGTAGTTTGGAAACTGTTACCAAACTTGCATATTGTGTAAAAGGGAAATTTTGGGACGATGTGACTCTTGCAAAGTTATTCCATCGTCCACTTTGGATTATGAAAAACACTCCAGGAAACTGTGCGTTATTTCGTAAAAGTGATTCACAATGTAAAATTGTGGAAGTTAATAAAGATTTTAAATGCCGTGCTTTTGTAAAATTAATTCTCTGGTTAAACATAATCGTGCACACAATAAAAGGGCTTTTAGTTTGTCATGTCTTATCGAAAAGACCGGAGGTCTTAAGAGGTGACGCACAATTTCAGCTGCTTTTTCAAATTCTCTTTTCAATAATTACTGCTGTTGTTCAGCAGTTTGTCATTGCAAAATCCGATGATCTTGTCAATGTGATCAATACAATTTTCAACGCACCTGAAGTTGAAAAATATGTGCTGGTGAAAGTGCTGCTTTATTACAGCCCTGCTCCTATTGTATTTATCGTACCAATGTACGGTCTTCTCGTTTTTATAGCAGAATACGAGCCAATCACTGCTGCACTTTCTTCATTTCAAATGTTTTCAGGAACTACGCTCTCTGCCATTCAGTTTCTGATCAACGCATATGAAGTTTGGAGTTTTGCAATTTACACTTCATACGGAATTTTTGCCGTTATTGCTGGAATGTATTGTTGCCAAATTAGCATTTTTGTGATTACAAAAAGGCTGTTTCTACAAAAATGGAACCAATGGTGGACGTCAACCACTCCTACAAATTCAAGTGTCCAAATATCGTCATCTCCAAACTTTGGTTGCGACTGCAAATGACTGCTTTCAAGAGAGATTAACGCTGAACCAATGGTGGACGTCAACCACTCCTACAAATTCAAGTGTCCAAATATCGTCATCTCCAAACTTTGGTTGCGACTGCAAATGACTGCTTTCAAGAGAGATTATCGCTGCCAGTTATTGCTTGGTGCATGCTGTTCACAATATCTTTGGGAGTAATTCTTATGCGCCGTGCGTTCACACAAACGGCATCTGCAGGCACGCTGGTGTTAGCCGTGTTCTGTGTCGCAAACATGTACGGCTACTTGGTGCTTGGAAATTTTTTTCCAGGCAAAACCAATTTCGTGAGCAGACGAATTTTGCAATTTTGGAAGAATAACGTTAATGCAAACATGAAAAAGGAGTTTAGGTGCGTTCTGAGAGCAATACAGCCGGTCAAAATTTGTATTGGCTCTGTCAATTTTTTCGAAATGAACACGTCGCTAAACATTGTGGAATTTACGATACATCAGACCATATCAATAATTCTTCTCCAGTAAAAATTTAAAATGAACGTATGGTGTTACAAAAAGGCATTTTTGGTACATTCATCTGTTAAAATTGTGTTTTTTGCAACTAGGTACACATAAATTGTTACACAAGCCCATTAAATCCCGTGTTAAGTACATCAGAAAATTTATTCTTAATAAAATTATATATTAGCTGAATAAAGTTACATTTATCTTGTAAATATTGGCATGGATTAAACTTTCGATTGCATATTTACAATTATATCATCTGCTTAATTTAAAATATATAAATTTATCATTTTCTACTATTGTGTTGTATTAAGAGTATCACATACTATAAATTATTTGCTTCAACTATGTGTTCTTTGCAAAAAAGTGTATTCTCTCAATATAAACTTGTTTACTTCAATGCGTGAAATAAAGTAGATTGGCTAATAATTTAACATTTACATACAAGTGTTTTAGTGTTTTTGAGGAAGAAAAGCAATACGAAGTTTTAATTTCGTAAATTTTATGTAATAGCTAATGGTAACATTATGGGCACGATTATACAATAAATGACAATGCCTCTGCATCTATTCTGTTAATTTGATAAAATATTTATTTGCAACTTTCCGTTTACTTAACTAAAATATGTATTCACGCTAATTTGTCATATAACTATCGTAGCTTGATTTTAAAAAAATTTCGTTAGAGTTGATCCTATTTCTTTTGTGTAACCTGCTACTGAGCTTATACCCAAAAAATAAGGAATCAAAAACTCGTTAAAAGAGTATCGCATCAAAAATGCGTTCACTCATCAGCCAAGCATAATCCTTGAGAAACTCCCTTCCCAGAAACCAAAAATTGGCATATTTTATCCTAATGGGCGCAATCCCATCCAAGGTCAGCAGTCTCATTTTATTTGTTCGTGTTCTACATTTAGCATACCTCATTCTAGCCTTTCGCTGATGCCAGTCCACAACGTACAGGTTAACGTCAAGAACAGTGCACAGCAATGGAAGCAAAGTTACGTGCACACTTGCTACCATGCCCATAAAGAGCGCAAGACTGCAATAAAACGACAGAGAAATCTCTTTCACGGTACATTTGACTACTGCCCAGGATAATGCAACCAGCACCCAAAAGCCTGCCGACATGGTAATGTAAACCCCAGATTCGATGAGCCTTTGCGTCCGTCCATAAAAAATTCTGAGGCAGGTGTAAAACTCAAACATGTCCCAGTAGTCTGTTACTCTTGTCAAAAGTATTTTCAGAATTTTTGAGCACCTGTCTAATAAAGTTAACAAAAGACACCAGAGAAATACAAACGTTCGGAACAGCTCGAACATTATTAGGTATAGGGTAATGAATCTAAATACAAGAGCAAGCAAGATTTGACCAATTTCCCTGTCCACTGGACTGGGAAGAATGAGTTCAAGAAGGAAATATAGAGGGTCATAGTTTGAATATATGGAAGCAGAAGTAAAAAGTACGGGTGCTAGTGCAGCTCCAGACACAAGCACAGTAGGTAGTAGCTCCGTTAGATGAATTTTGTCCTTTCGGGTGGTCCTGGATTTTCTTTTCGGATATTCTACGAAAAAAATATTAATATTTTTGAACAAATAAAATTGCTTATTTTTTAGCTTTGTAAATTCTTACTGCGATCAATCCTATCCGCCAGATCAAGTAGCTCGTTAACAGTCCTCACAAGATCATTTTTGTAGTTGACGATTATGGCTATTATTATACAAGCACACGTTAGGCCTGACCAGGCGAATATTTGCAAGGCAGAATGCAAAATTGGCATGGTTACTGCAGCAGGTCGGTACAGATTGAAGTAAATGGCTGTTGCCAAGCAAACCCAGCCGAATATCCACGTGCCCAAAAGTGTTGAAACCCATGGAATGTATTTAATCATTGAGTTTGTGGCTACGATATGTGAATTTTCATAGTCCCATTTAACTGGCAGTCCCCAAATGAAACAATATATTTGAGTTTGTAGACGAAAAGCAAATTTTTCGTGGTCAAGGAGTACCATGTTTAGTTGATAACTGCAAAACCTTTCTTAATTAACCTACAAGTAACTAAGATTTTGATTTAATGATTAGGATCCAGATCGTTCAAAGTTTTTGTGCATTTTTTACTGACAGTATCAGATTGTTTAGAATTTTTGCACTAAAATGTGGACAAAACAAGTTTAGTTTCCAAGAAAGTTTGAAACCGTCTGCTATACAACTTGCTTGTGCAAATATGGTTATGATTTAAACATGTGATGATCGCATAACTGCTACTGCTTGAAACGTGAGTTTAGCTTCCATTGTTCTACCAACATGCAGAATTTAAAAAATACTTTTATTACAAGTGAAGCGACTTTTTAAGACATTTTGGTGGACATTTTAAAATAGATTAAATAGCGAATTTTTAATTCCTGTAAAAATACTTTTTGTATACTAAACTGCATTATTTTCTTGCCTGTATACGCTCCCTTCAATTTACGGGGTTTCATTTTTCCTAAAAACTCGTAATATTTATCATACGGTCATAACTGAAAAAACTTGACATTTTCTTGCACTATATTCTACTAGCATGTAGCAGTTATTTGAATTGTTTTTTCAAAAATTTAATATTTTAAGTTAATGTTTGATTTTGCGATCCATTTTAAATGTATTCTGACAATGAGTTTAATGCATTTTTATATTATCGGTATCTACTTTAATTCAGGTTGGTTTATTTGTAGACGATATTGATTTTTATTGCAAATTTTTTAGAAACGTCATACCTTTGGCTCGTGTATTAAAAGTTTAAAAAACCGTTGTAGACGGTATTTATATACTACATACTAATATAGGCAAATAACGCTAAAACGAAATTATGAAACCAAGACAAACAGGAAGTGAAACCGAACAATTCTATTGTTTGATCACATTATTTTCGTTACTCTATGTACTATCACAGATATCTTGAATCTAAAAACTGCGGCAAATTCACACGCTACGATATTCTTTCTTTTGTTAATGAAAATTCAGCCAATAATGGGAAATAAGCTGGGTTGTGAATTTTCTGCAAGAAAAAAAAGCCTGTTAGGAAATAATTTCCCGTTTTTGGTTTGTGATGGTTCAATTTTTTAAGTGTCAAATTTGGCAAATTGTGATGCTACTAGACTAGATATAAATTTCCAAACTTTTCAAAATGTACTTCCTAAAATTGAAAGCAGTATAGCGGGCTTAAAAAAAGAAACTCAAAATGTGGAAAGAAAACATGAATGTCTGCACAATGTCAAAGTATGAGACAGTCCTCAAAAATTTATTCGCGTTTGGAATTCGAACTCACAGTTTTAATAGCTATAAATATATCAACGGTTAGAATTATAAACTCCTAACTAAAGCCTTGACATTTTTTTCTTTCTTTGTTCTACCTGTCTAAAAAACGAATAAATAAGTAATTGATTTTTAAATTTGTTGAATTTTTAAAAAAGTTTCGTTTTGTATATTGCAGTGCATGAACTACGATTGCCTGCATGTGTACTTCAATTTATGCCGTTTTATAGCACTAGAATATGGACGAAGCGAGTTCTATTTTCATAAAGGCTTAAAACTGTTTGCAATACAACTTGCTTGTACAACTAAAGTTATATTTTTTAAACATGTTCACATAACTGCTACTGCTTAAAACGTGACGTTGGGTTTCTTTGTTCCACCAGCAGGCAGAGTTTTGAAAGATATTTTTAGTAAAAACAAAATGATTTTTTGCAATATAATGATGGACATTTTAACATGGATTATAAAAGTAGTCTTTATGTTGACTTTAAATTTCCTATACAAAATACTGTATTGTATACCAAACTGTACAGGGCTATTCTTGAACTGTTTATGTTTGCGCTTCCGCTATTTTCAAAACAAGATTTTTTTTATGCATTATCCTTCAAGCTCCACATATTTTAATGCAAAAAAGCCCAGCTGAGCAAACGTAATTAAAAGATAATTGAATATATTTTGGCAGGCAATACTAATTAACTGCTTCAATGATTTTCGAACCTCTTGTTCAATCTTTACTCACCACCTTACGGATGCTAAGTTTTCGTTTCATATTGAAAATAATTGTAAATTGTTTGTATTATCGTTGATTTTTTCTATGAAACTAATATTAAGGTATTTTGTGATTCCTTTTTTAAAAGTACAAGTTTTAAACCTGGTATTTTGTCTTGAGTATGATCATGTTGATGATATTGGCGGTATTGCTACCGACAAAATGCAAACAAGCTTTTGAAGAGGATTGGACAGCCAATTGGACGATGACAGCAAGTAATCACCCATTTCCACCAAAAGACGGAGCACAAACAAACTTGTCCCTTGTCATTGTTACAGATTACTAATTAGTTCTAGTACTTTCATGTTTCAATTGTTTTCCTTAATGAAAAACTACCTTGTCGTTTTTCTTTTACGGTTTTTAAAAATATATTTCCATGGCCGAGTCAAGAGACCAAGTTTTCGGGCCAAGTAAATAGAAATAATATTGGAAGTTTAAAGATCACAATCGGTTTTAATTTTAACCGTTGATTCACATAAAATGAAATACCATAAGACAAATACAGCAGATATTTACTTTATTTATTGTGAGCAATAGCAAATATTCAAACCGCTGGGTTGGTTTGCTCAAATATTTACATATTACCGACGAATCAACGAAAACAAATACACTTTTCGCGAAACATCCAAAAGTCGTTGTTGTAAGACATTCTTTGCGCGTTCAACACTGTCTATAAAAACTTCCTATTTTCCGAAAAATTACTTTACTATTTCACTTTAAAGCCTTTCTAAACTAAATAAAAATTCCACAGCATGGAGACTGCTACCAAACTTGCATCCAGCCTAAAAAGAAAACTTTGGGATCAAGTGAGCATCAGAATTTTGTTTCATCGTCTACTTTGGGCTCTAAAAAAGACGCCAGGAAACCGTGCCTTATTTCTTAAAAGTGAAGCTGAATCTAAAATTGTTGAAGTAACCACCGATACAAAATGCCGTGTTTATCTAAAAATAGTTTTTTGGTTACACGTTATCCTTTGCACAATAAAAACCATACTACTTTGTAATGTACTATCAACAAGGAAAATAATCTTGAGTAGCGACACACAATTTCAGTTACTTTTCCAAATATTCATTTCAATAACTATGGCTGTTGTCGACCAGTTTGTCATTGCAAAACCGGATGAGCTTGTCAATGTAATCAATACAATTTTTAGTAGGCCCGAAGTGGAGTCATCGATGTTCCTGAAGGTTGCACTTTATTACCTTCCTGCTGTTATTGCGTTCATTCCACCGACGTACGGCTTTCTACTTTTTTCAACGGAATTCGAGCCCATCACTGCTGCACTTTCTTCTCTCGACTCATTTTCAAGCATCTTTCTATCAACCATTCAGTTTGCCATCAATGCTTATGAAATTTTGAACTTTGCTAGATTTATTGCATACGCATCGTTTGCCGGTTGTGCCGGCATGTATTGTAGCTTCATTGGGGTTTTCTTGATAACAAAAAAGCTGCTTGTTTTCGTCAAAAATGGATCAAATGGTATCAGTCTACCAACCTTACGCGTACAAATGCAAAAGTACCGTCATCTACAAATTGCAGTTACAATTTTAAATGATTGCTTTCAAGAGGAGCTAACGTTACCAGCAGTAATTGCAGGTTCGCAGCTCACCATATTTCTAGGAGCAATTCTCATGCGTCGCGGCTTCATCCAAACGGCATCTTCCGGTACGGTGATATTTGGCGTTTTCTGTGTGGCAAATTTGTACGGTATCTTCACACTTGGGTACTACACTCCGGGTAAGAATTTGATTCAAATTAAATAAAAACGTTTAATATGACCTTTGGATAATTTACTTTTTAAACACATTTAACATTAAGCATCATTGTATTCATACATATATTTTTACTTTATTGAATTTTACTTCTCAGGCAAGGCTAATCTAATCAGCAAACAAATTTTGCACATCTGGAAACAAGATGTTGGAACAAACTTGAAAAAGGAGTTTCGATACAATATACGAGCAATGCAACCTATCAAACTACGTATTGGTTCTGTAAACTTTTTCGAAGTAAATACAGCACTAAACATTGTCGAGTTTATGGTACGTCAGACCATCTCAGTCATTCTTCTGTGGTGAAAGGAAGTACGCATGAAATTTCATTCATAAAGTTGAGCGGATAAAAGTTGAACAAGTATTCAGTTGTATAGGTAAAATAAAATATTGTCACATTATGATATGCTCACCTATTAGGTTGAACTTTAAAAAAATCAAAAATATTTTTACTAAATACTACATTTTTAAGGCATTTAAACTTTTCCATCACTTGTCTGTAGAAGACACAAACTTGTAGTTTCATTTCTAGGAAATTAAAACCGTATAACTAACATATAATTTATAGCATAAAAAAAGAAATGCTTAACAATATAAGAGCACATCAATTACCTATAGCTATGCTTGAGAAAAGAACTTAATTATACATGTTAATTTCTTAAACTAAATATTTGGAATCAAAATACAAATAAAATATTGACACAATGTGCTTTAAATATGTACTATTTACCCCTGGAAAAAACAAATGCATTCATTTCATCCTTCAATTAGCATGAACCATCCATTACATTAACTTTTGAGGCAAAATACTTTAATTTCATTTGTAGTTAGATTGAAAATTCTAAGAGTGAGATGCTTCTTAACCTGTAATCAGGGACGTTTCTTTTGAGCTGCTCCTGCTATCGCTTATTTACTGGATAAACCCTCACATAGTATTACAATCATTACCTGAACATAGAAAGAACTGATATTGCCGGTGAGTTTCCATATTCAATCTCCTCTAAAGATCTACGAAAAAGTCAATAAATTTAATTGGTGGTTTGTTCGGACATGTGCCAGGAGCTAAGAGTTTGTTTAGCCTTCATCCGATACGAGAAAATACAAAAACAATAAGTATTTGGTTGGATTATAATGTGTAATGTTTTGGGAGGGTTTGGAATACGCGCCATCAGTTTTTTGATCTTAAACATTAGGACTAGTATTAGGTTGGTTCTGTTTTTTTTCTAAAGTAATCATTGACTTTACTAATGCAGATAGTGACTATCATCTGCATCAGGTTGCTTTGGTTTCGCCCAATTGATACAATCTTAGAAATGTCTAGATTAAAAGACACCAACTATAAAATTATATATTTTTCAAGTAAATTCTCTTTATAAAATGATTCATCAATGTTTAAAATTTTTAATAGTCAAAGATGATTTGGACTCTGAACAGTTTTTAGAATGTTTAGATTTTGTGATTTACAATTTCAATCATAATATATACTATTTAAAAAAAGTAAGACTGTATAAATTATGCTTTACGACCATCGTTTCTGATTTTACGTCAGATTACGAGTTGGCTCTGTTATTTTTTTCAAAATGAACACAGCTCTTAACATTGTCGACCAACGCCGTCGTTTTTCTTTTGGTGAAAAGAGCTATGTAAGAAGCTGTACATACACATTTTACCCATAACATGTATTTTACCTGCAGCTTTGTCTTGCGTCTTTTAAGTGTAGGTTGGCATGAAGCTTTAAAACATTTATTTTGCCATTCATTTGACTTAGGTTTTAAAATGATGCCATATTTCAATCCTCGTACAACAGGAAAATTTTTATTTTCCCAGTAAAGACGTAAATTCACACGTGATACTTTCTGAAAAAATAATACAGATTTCATAGGTAATATAATCGGACGATATTGCTTTTCAACGCATGTAATATGACAGGTTATGGATTGTGAATAGGGTTAAGTCAAAATAAGTGTATAGCGTATAATACAAACGTATGATTGTATTTACACGGCAATTCGAAACAAGAAACTATTTTCTACGAAAAATAGTCTAAATATTATGTACATGTTACAGAATAGCAGAATACCAGCCTATAACTACAGTCCTGTCTATATTCCAAATATTTCCAAGCACTTTTACAGGATCCATGTTAATTAAAGCCTCAAAATTCAAATGAGTGTAACGGGAAGGCGTGATGTGGGATAAGAAAACCATTTGCATATTCGGATTCCCAGGACTCGATATGACTTGCGATTCTTCTTTAGTCATACTCTCTTCCCAATTTACCATGAAAATAAGCTGTTGAAAAAAGCTCTGCTGAACGTGACATTTCCTGCTACGTTAATGTTGATAAAAGGTCACAGGTCAAAGCAGTTAAAAACTGTCAAAAAGAAAACAACAACAAAGCTCGCATACATAAAATCATCAGAGGATATAAAAGGACGTGTATGGAGTATTTCAAGAAAAGCAATGCCAGATATCGACTAAAGTGACACCAAATATAAAAAGCAGACTTTTAACTATTTCAAAAAGATTGTTTTTACAATAATAGCTACTGCAGTCAAAAAACTCAAAATTTTCTCAAAAAATTTGTCCCCAAAGATAATACAAGGAGAGCAGTTGGAACATAAGTCAAAGACCAAACACAACAGGTAAAATCATGGAGACCATTTGTCTGCCAAAAAAATGTTCAAAAAATCTTAATAATTCGAGGTGAAATTTAACTGTCTTCAGACTCTCAAAATATCTAGTGTTTTAAAGTGAAAAAACTCAACCCATGGTGAAATTATTGAAAAAAATTAAAAGATAGTAGCAAAACATTAACACGGGGGTAAAGGGGAATAATTGTACTAAAATTGAAAACTGCTCTAGATGTGCTCCAACCATAGAAGATTTAAACATTTTGGGCTGTATGTAAAGCAGAGGACTCAAGGTCATTTCACATACTTAAATGTAATAAAAAATCAACTGTTTTGTCGGGGAATTTTATCCATGAATTTGCGGCAAAGTGGGAAATAACTCGTTTAGCAATTCTGTTTTCAATTTGGTCTACCATGGTGAAACGGAAAGAGTAGAAAGACAAAAGGTTAATCATAGGTCATATCAAGTCCTGGGAATCCGAATATGCAAATGGTTTTCGTATTGCACGTCACGCCTTCTTGGTACACTCATTTGAATTTTGAGGCTTTAATTTACATGAATCCTGTATATCTGTCATCAAATTTACCATTCATGTATATGAAGTTTGGTGTTTCGCAATTCACATGGAGTATTCGCTTCCACTGCAGAAATTATTGCTTTTTTATTAGTGTTTTCTTGATTTCTGTTTGAGTTCTTCAAAAGAACAAACGACAGACGTCACCCAATCTAACATTACTTGTGTATAAAATTTATACACAATTTATACTATAAATATCGACATCTTCAAGTTTTAGCCGCGATTGTAAATTATTGTTTCCAGAACAAACTAATGTTGCAACTTTTTGCTTGGTATTAGCTCTACATCATCTTTCTTGGGGCAACTCTCACGCGTCTTCTTACAATCGGTATGGTTTTTGACGAATATTTTATAACCGTTAGCAACATACTAAAAACTGAATACGTTTTAGATACATATTTTGGTTTGGTACAATGAAATACTAATATATAACAACACATGCCTATCGAATAAAAGTTAAACCATAGGATTAACCAGAAGATCTCCTCAAATTAAAACCTGAATTCAGAGAAACGAATAAAACTGGAACACATACTTGTTTCCGTAATGCCCGAAATTGTCGAGTTGCTTCATGCTTGCTAAATTTTTAATGGTGCTGCTCTATTCCTAAGCAATTTAATTAACAGAAATAGTACCGATAAACATTACGAATATCTCCAAAATTATTTGGCAATACAAATAATAAAACAATAACAAGCCAATAATTTTAATAACAACAAAAGACGAGAAATAATGTTTCAGCTACTAACAAAATAGTTTTAAGAAAGTCGCAATTTTCCATCAATTAGATTGAACTTACAGGATTGCTTTATTAAACGATGTTGTACTGTATATATATATATAGTTCTTCTTCAATTGGCACGCCAATCCTGGCTTGTTACGCCAATTGGTGTATTTGATTTTAAGATATCACTATTCACATTCTTGCAATTTGATTAAATAGATATAT
>JAANSP010000570.1:0-20198 GCA_036850745.1 Homidia socia | reverse complement strand
AAAAAAATATGATTATTATTCAAAAATCATTTACATGTCATCGTACAACACCAATAGAGTATTACACACTGGTTTACGTTTTAGCACTTTTGTGGGCTTCTATAAGCCCAGCGAAAAATCGCATAAAAATTCGCCGTTGCTAACAAGCGTTTCAACTTTCCCTTTCCGTAACTCTTTTTTCCACGCACTTCAATCAATGCATTGGTTTTTCGCATCGTCACGAGCATGACGTAAATCATATGGAACATTTTTTTGCTTCGATAAGGATTATATTTTTCAGCAGAAAACTTTCATATGTACAGAGTAAGCAGTTTTTTCCTAAAGTTTAGATAAAAATGACTCCATTAGTAGATGTGCAAACCCGTGAATGGTGTGCACAATTATTTGAACCGATTTTCTGTCCTGTTTATAAATTAAACCTTTCCCCGAAGCTTTTTTATTCACACTGGTTATTTGTCTACAGGATCTTTTCACTATCTGTTGTCACTTTCACTTTGCTTTGTCAAAGAAAAATTCGTTCCTATATATTTATGATTGTCAGTTGTCAGCCAAATAAGAACACGTGCGCATGGTCACATCACCGCACTTTCTTTCTGCTGATGTAATAAAAGATTTTTTTTATCAAGTCTCCATCATCTCCAAAACTAGTTTTGGGTTCTTTATATACTTTGTTCCAGAAGAGCTCGTACTTTCCAAAAAGTAAATAAAAGTATTAAGATGAAAATGTAAAAGTGATGATAAATAGTGTCTTTGTAGTCGTCGGTAGTATTAATAGATGACAGAAGTGCAGCACAGTATTTTCATCACTTTACACTTAGGATATGACTATCAAAAGCAAAGTATTTTTTGAGGGAACAATCAGGCTAATATAAAGTGCAATGCGTAACTGAAAACAGAAAGGGAAAAGGGCACGAATTCAATTTAATAAATTTCTTAGAACGCACGGTACGGCTGGCAAGTAAGTGGCAACGTATTTACTATTTACATTGCATGCTACAAAACAGTAAATTGCTGAAGTATGGTTTAAATAAATAAACAACTTTGTATTGTGCCAATATAGTAAAAACATAATAAAGTTGAATCAACACACAGTATCATACTGTCAGCATGTCGACATTTCACTATGTACATATTTACTTTTTACATTGCATGCTACAAAACAGTAAATTGCTGAAGTATGGTTTAAATAAATAAACAACTTTGTATTGTGCCAATATAGTAAAAACATAATAAAGTTGAATCAACATACAGTTACAGTATCATACTGTCAGCATGTCGACATTTCACTATGCTAGATAGGGCCTCTACGTTTAATCGATGTGAGTGGACGGAACTTATTTTTCTGAACAATGGACTCGGTATAAATGATCTTACTCTTTGTCGTTTTTTATCTTTACCAATTGCCAATTTATCATCACAAATCATCCTTATTTTACCTGTCACTGTATTTATCCTTAATTAGTTTTCGCGACTATGGCCGGATCTTTATATGTCGTTTTTAATATCGATGTAAATGGTCCAAATGCATTAATTTCTGTTCGTAGCAATTTGTTTGTATTTATAGTACAATCTGACACATCAATTAAACTATTTTCTTATGGGCGAAGCTCGCCTCAATATAGACACAATGCGAGGAAACGTAAACACTGGTCGTTCTGAATGGTCATCCATCATAAATATATTTTTCATACACGGAATGTGAATCTTGCTCGACTAAATTCATGCATATAAGATAAGCTAGCTTGCAACTAATAGCAGCAAAATGAAAAAAAACGATATGAGTGATGCATGTGCAATGTGCATGTAGACTCGTGACCTCCTTTTGGTTTACGTAACCACTAAGCAGCCATTTTAATAATGGTGTCAGATATCCGGATCCTAACCTTGCAAAAAATCTTCCTGACTCGACTGCATCGTTACATGATGTAACTAACATCATCCCCCATCCATCATTTACCAAACTACCAACCAACTACGCATCGCATTGTCTTTTAGAGAAGATTTTTTGCAAGTATAATATCCGAATAGCTGGGACGCTTAAAATCCAATCGAATTGGATTTACCAGCGTATACCAGCAGCGTAATTGGATTTACTGACGCCATGCTTTCATTAGTTTGCTAATTGATATTTTAAACAGCGTCTTTATAAAGCCCCAGCGCAACCATGACAAGACGCAACGCAGTGCGAACCATATTGACGCAATTTGACCTTTCATGTCATCGATGATCCGGATACTGAACTGAACAAAAGTAAACCATATGATTTTACGATGCAGTCGAGTTAGGAAGATATTTTGCAAGTTTAGCATCCTAATATCTGACATAGTTATTATTAAAAATGGCTGCTTGGTGCTCACTAAAATACATACATGATGCATCGCTTCATTCGCTTCGTTTTCGTTGCCACTTTGACATGACAATTGACAACTGGTACATTATTGTACAAAGTGCATACACATTACACAAAGTACACAAAGCGAAACGACGCGACGTTTTGTCATGTTCAATGTCCGCATTCCGGATAATTAGTTGGCTGTGGCTTTGATAAATCATCAATTGACTCATTACATTATTGATTTTTTCGTTATCATTAAATCAACAAAACAATCATAGCGATGCATCAATGATTAATTTGAATGATTATAGCTATCCGGATAGTGTACGAGCAGAAATACTCTCTTTTCATAGATCACATGGAATTCATGCATCGCATATCAATATCAACATTCACATCGTATCGCATTGATTGGCTAGGCTAGCTTAGCTAGCTCAGCAGATGTTTGCTTGAATGAACGGTATTTATTAACCGAGCGTAGCGTAACTATATGTTTTAGTGAAAAGCGTTCCTTCTCTAGTGTCTATTCCAACATTTTAAAGAAAATCTCATGTTATTATTTATTATTCCTCGATTAAAAAAAATGCAAAATCATCATCACCTTTAATGTCACAAAAAAAAGTAAACAAAGTCCTCCTTTTGAAATTAGAAACTTTTAGCAACTTGTCAGCGGATTTTCTGCACAAGTGGATTGCCTAACTAACTATCTGGGAAAATCATTTCAGTATCTTTATCATGTCGAATTATACCATACTGACGAGTTTATATTCAGTTTTCATTTCTCAGCAAAATAGAAAAATCGAGGTCAGAAGCCAACAATCATTTCATCTCCATTCACTCAACTGCATGTCCATAAAAATATCAATGTGAATCGTACCTCTACATATTATATTATTATTCCACAAAAGTTGCACATCGTTACAAGAAGAAAAGTTGGATAAAAGTGCAAAAAACAAAAATTGTTTTTCACACTTTCCGTTTTATAAAGTGCTTGATGTGTTGTTTTTTTACCCATTTACATGCACTCAATGTTTTTGTTGCTTCTCTTTATATTGTCAGTCGTGGATCGAGGAGTAAGAAGACAAGGAAGTGCTAGCTACAAAAAAAAGAAATAAAGAAAAAATAATAATAATAACCTTTTTGTTTATTCAGCATTCTGCAGCCATCTTTTTTGTTTTTATCTGTGCTCTCTGGAAATGAAAAAACGATATCATCAAATGAACATTCAAGTAGAAAGTGGAAGGCAATTGATCGTCTTTCCCAGCAAGTTTCTAAAAAAAAAGAAAAAAAGTAATAATAATAATAATAACCTTTTTGTTTATTCAGCATTCTGCAACCATCTTTTTTGTTTTTATCTGTGCTCTCTGGAAATGAAAAAACGATATCATCAAATGAACATTCAAGTAGTAAGTGGAAGGCAATTGATCGTCTTTCCCAGCAAGTTTCCTTCAAAATGGAATATTAACTAACTGGAATACTTAAGCGTTATTTGTACTTCAAAAGAGCAATATATTGGTGTTTCCCTTGTGTTGCAAATATCATAATAGCATTCTGCAAACATTCTGTGTGGTTATTAAACTTGTTGTAACGTGAATTTCCGGTGTGATGAGCTCTCTGTAAATTACCATGCATTTAGTTCATTTTATTGAGGTGGAGGATTATTTGGTAGAAGAGAGGGTCACACTACTAGAAAAGTAGAAACCTTTATGGTGCGTTTGAAGGGAGCTTCATTTGGAAAGTTGAAAAGAGTCTGTCATGGGATTAATTTTCCTCTCTAGTCCTTAGGCTCTTGTAGAGTCAGTCAGTCCACGCACGCTATTACAATTTATAAATGACATGGAGGCAGAGGGGACTTGTTATTGTACTTAGCCTTGGCTCCTAGTAAAATGCTTCAAAATTTACAATAATCTACTTTCAAGTTTAAAACAATACAAGTTGTTTTTCTAATGACTTTTCTTCAAAAGTTTGTTAACATTCATTCATTTATTAGGTAGCTAAATGTCCTTACACAAATCCATGGTGAGGCTTTGAATTTGTTGGAATGCAAAGTAATACGATTTATCAAAGCATCAAAACTGTTTCAACAGTAATTTGTTGCTTCGATTTTTACAAAAAATGACTTGAAAATTACAGGAATTTTGAACCAAAAACAACCAAAAAAGAGTTTTTTAACGAGTGCAAAATGAAGTGCAACCCGATAAATTGAAATACTTATAGAGAAAGACGTCAGCATCATCATCATCATCAAAAGTTACTGCTAAAAATATATCCAGCAATCCAGCTAAAAGAATAAATATGATGAAGATTATGTCTGTAAACGTGTTATTTCAAGTTCCGTACGTGCTTCATTATTTTTAGTTCTCTTTCATTTTATTCCCGAAAGTGCAAGTGTGCGTGGTTCGGTTCATTACGTTTAAGCACTTGGCTTACCCTTACAAGCATAACAATATTGCGATTTTAATGAAAGGCTTTCTGTTTTTTTCCTCTTTTAAAAAAAATGAGTGCAAACTATAAAAGATAATCTTTAAGAACAACAGTCCGTGTTTAGGGCAATCAAAAACTTGTTTTCGGATGCATAATACAAGTAAATGAAAAGTCAGTCCTCTTTACAAGCTTATTTGCCTTTCTCTCCACGTAGGTTGTTTGTGATACCAATACGTAATTGTAATAATGTGTAGTTACAATTCTACCGTCCCGTCCCGTCAGTTGATCTCTTTTTTCTTTTTATAATGCATAAATAGTACGCAACGTAGAAGTACATTGTACATCTATCAATTTTTTATTTTAAAAAATGTCATGAATGTCTCCACACATAAACTTATACCATATGTACAGTACCACGTACACAGTTTCATTTTTATAAAATGCAAAGCGTTGGAAATTTTGTCACGTTGAGTTCTTCCTCGTAGCCTAATACACATTTTTGAACACAGAATCACGTACGTTCGTGAAGAGTGTACTAGGAGGAGGGAAGGAAGCAGCAACAAGAAAAGACAATATACCTAGTCCCATGTGTCGAATATTGTTAAAAGTTAAAAACTTTTTGGAGTGTCATTGCTAAATTTCTTTATTTTACTTTTATATTTTCATGTTTTGTGAAAGGTTAGATGAAAGTTGCAGTATAATTACAAGCCAATATAAGCATTTAATTTGAGTGGAGTTTTTGGCATTGCCTAAATGGCCCATTACACAATTTCTTTCATGTTTTTCTAATTATCAATGCAATTATTAGTTGCCACTTTCTCGCCTATTTTAGAAAAATTAGTATTTCATAAAAAAGGATTAGTTCTAATGATTTGGGACTGTGTAAATTTCTTCATTCTTTCTCAAGCAAATCGATTTCTATTTTTTTGTTCTAAAAGCTGGTTGAACAAATTTCTTTCAATTTTCTGGCGTGAAAGCTACAACGTTGTAATTACCATGAAAATGACAAAAAGCGTACACATGACGCTTCGCCAAATAAAATTATATTACGTTGTTTTTGCATTACACAAGTAAGTGCACGAATTGCCTGCATCTGTAAATCCAACAGCACATTTTCAGCTAGTTTGGCTGCTCATTAAAACAGTGCGCAGTAAAATGGTGTATGTGTACATTGGTTGGTTCATCTTTAACAGCGGTAGTCAATGCTTTTTCTTCGGTTGCAAAGGCATCGTTAACATTAGAAACACTGCGTAGTCTAAACAAAAGACGCACAACAAGTTGTAGTAACGATGGTCGTGACAGTAAAATTAGTGTGTGTAGTGATGGAAAGGCTACGTGTAAAGTGTAAGTATTCATACGTACTAGCAGAAAGAAAGTTACTCGATCTAAGTTTTTTTTTTAATTTTCAGTTGAATCGAGGAAAGCTGTAATAGCAGCAGCAGCAGTCTTGGTGTGATGGTAATGTCAGAAGAACATGTTAAAATAATCGTATTCATCCCCGTTTTAATCGCACGCCAAAAGATTAATGACATGAAACAAGTGGGTACAGATATATATGTAGATGCACGCTTATTCTTGGGTTTTTTGAGAAGAAAAGAGCTACATTACATATTATAGTAACTCAGCTACCCTAAAAAATTGGAATATTTTTCCTTCTGTTTCTTCACGGCTCTCCAACTTTTCTCGACTTTTCCTTTTTACCTATTTACTACAGAGAGACGCAGACAGAGTGACGGAATGCAAAGTATTAGTATAATGCTCTGGATAATACGATACCGTGAGACAATGACAAAAGAACCTAGTAGAAAAGTCTAACTGCCCGTAATGCCACTTCTGCCGCCGTCATAGTAGCTCACCATGACTGCATAAGGATTCGTCCAGATCAAAATATTTCTTTTCACCCGCAGCAGTAGCAGCTAAAGAAACAATGAGCAGCAAATAGGATATATGGTAATGGAGAAATGGCAAGAAAACATGCTCCTTCCGATCCACAAGTATAAATATATCAGTAGCAGCAGTGCTCACACCAATACGATACGAGTTTTTCTTTCCGTATTGCATTACCAACATATCGCTATGTTTCCCTCCGTGTAAGTTTGTCGTCGTGTTGAAATAACAACGGAAGAAGAGAAACAAGAGAGAGAGAGAGAGAGTTCAAAGTCTGCTGCCTGCCTACTTACTTTCTCCATTTCGACAAACTGACATGTGGGCTGCTGACGTAAGTATGTACATGTTACCCCATTACTATCACATTAGTATTAGCAGCAGCAAAGCCATCCCACAGAAAAAGAAAAGCCTGTGAATGTCTAATTTCTTACATTCCATTTTTACAATTATCGCCACCACTACCATCACCACCGTGTTAATAGTGGTGGTGGTACCCGGATGGTGGTGAAAGGAAAGAAAATGGAAGGTTCATTTGTTACACTGACTTCTCAAGTTGAAACCTTTCCGACAATGCCGACTACCGAATGAGTGAACACGTCAGAAATCGCATTCATTTCTGTGCTGCTGCAACGAACAAGATGCTGTGTTTTTATTATTGTGTAAACACGTAGTACAGAACATATGCTATTATCAATGCTGGTGTGTAGTCAGGTATTCAAAAATAAATGTTTTAATCAAGTCCAGTTGAAAAGAAATTACGCACAGGAGGATGCAAAATGAGTAATTTTTCAAGTATTTTAAGAACACTTTGCTACTGGGACGAGATTGAATGTTAATTACTGCAAAAGCAAAGCTAAAAAATCAGTTCTGCTCTGTCTAATAAACTATGATAAAGACTTTTTCTTCAGACTCTTGGGAAAGCGTATTTGTTTTCAATGTAAAAATAACCATGCTAATAAATGAGTAGTAATTCGGATTATGATAGATCTCCAGGGCACACGGGGAAATTAGAAAGGGGATCTGGGATATATACGTTACATGTTTCTACGTGGATATATTTATAGTTCAAACTGGAATAAGGGGTGATGATGATAGTATGAGTATATTTAGATTTTTCAAATGCGTGCTCAGATTTCAAAAGGAATATTCGTTTACGTAATGCGTTCAGAAAGGCAACTCAAGAGTAATTGAAGGGCTAAAAGTGGAATGTTCTTGTTTCCTTGAAAATAACATCATCTATTTCAAATTCTTTATCCCTTTGTTTCATCCTTTGCTTTTTGTTTCTTGTGAAAATCTCATTCAAATATCAAACTGACTGACAAAAAAGATTGCACGCGTGGAGCTGAGTACTCAGACTGTTACAAATGAAAAGAAGCAACTTCTGTAAAAGAATGTTGAGCTCCTTTATTCTTTCTAGTTAGGTATATATTGTTGTATGTTTGGAGAGAATTTACGAACGTTTTTCTTCCTTAACTCTGTCCCGCTTAAAAATGATATTTACGAGCATTTCATCTCCAGCACTATATATCGCAGCCGTAAATACGCAAGCCAAAACTAACAGTTTTTAAGTTTTCTAACGAATTATCTATAATAATATTTAGTGCACCATTTGAGCTTTTCAAAAGCTTACAGGGGACTCCATCAGCACATTTTTCGAAAAAGGGAAAAGTCCATTTTAAAATCCAACTTTGCCAATTGTTAATGCTACAGTAATGAATATTAAATTTGAATACAAATCGAGACAAAGTTGAAAATATAAAGCAAAGTCTTATCGGAATCGGGTATAAGTATAGAATTGATAATAGGAAGCATGGGGTAAGTTGATAATCATTCAATCATTGCATTGTCTTAACACATTGCACATGCTATACTCAATTAAAACCTCTTTTGTTGCTCAACGTGTTTTCTAACGTTATGTTGTCCGCCAGAGACGGGCTTACTAGTACAAGTATACACACCAATGCTCGTTAATACCTGTCTGGTGAGAATCTCTAACATATAATTTACATACCTTGTTTAAAACTTGTATTTTTTGTATTTAGCTTCTTTAGACTCGACTGAAATTTTTCGCCTGCTATATTGTTTTCCATTTTTACAGTTTTCATAGCGTGTAGAAAATATGGAGAGTTAGCCGTCGTCTTTGACACTGTACAACTTTGACAAATCCTATCAGATTGATAAAAGACTCGCTAACCGTGGATTCTATGAAATCCTCACGTTCGTCTGCTTGTTCACTGTACTCATTTCTCTCTTATTTCTGAAGAAATGACATCTAAAATGAATAAACTTATGCCTATTCGCAATCCCGAATACAGGCTAACGTACCGTTTAATCTTGTTTCAACTTCAACACTTTTTTAACGTGCCATGATCTGACAACTAACAACAACCAGTTTTCAGTTTCATCATCATCATCACAATTTAACCATGTTATTGCTAAGGATAGTTGGAGTTGTAATGGAAAGTATTTACACTGTACATTATATTCTGCCATCAAGCATGATTCTCTACAAGTAGCACAACGGCAACGGCGCTGTTTGACATGATCAGGTGAAGGGGAAGTTGCCAAAATGTAATGCTGACAACTAGATCAAAACAGATATTGTTCTGATGATCAGTATAGTGTCAAGCTCATCATATTTCACTGTCATTCACTTGTTCCATAAATGAAAAATTCTACGTCTCCCTACTTCTTAAGCTTGTCAGTGCCTTTCTCTGTTATTATGACCTGTTCCTCCCCATTATATTAACTACACTTCACTAGTCATGGTCACGTCATTACCATTATTTCGCAACCCTTTCTAGATACAAATAAACGTCCCTGGCGAAGATACGTACACAAAATCCTTTGGCAAGGTCGCAAAAGCATTTTTTTTACATTTTTTTATTTGTATAGAAAAATTTATGTGGTGATTTTATAAAAATGTATTTTATAAAAAAATTTCACTCATATAAGTTCCAACTCCTTCCTCCTTGAAAAATGAAGCGAATAACAGAATCATTTTGGGAAAATGGCTGTCGGTAATTGTTGACACAACTGGTTTTTCTGATTCACCTTATCAAGTACTAAAAAGTAACCAACAATCAGTTCACCTCCTCGAAAGTTACATAGGTAACCCCATCCAAGTTTTCTTCTAAGAATATGTCAAGTAACCTTTTAGTTCACAGGTAGACAGGCACAAGAAGGAGACAAGAACCGGTAAGCAAAAGGTAAAGAGGGATAATATTTTTTTTAATTCCAGGAAGCTAGGATCTTAAACCATTACGTTTGCTTTCAACTTGAGCGGTATCTTTAGTAAGTAGTGGCTGCATTGGGTATATTGATTGATGACAAATATGATGGTATGGTAATATATGCTTGTCGTATCCCTTTTGACTCAATGTCAAGATATCAGACACCAAAGATATTCATGATTTTTTTTTATTCCGTTGAGGCACACATACATACACTTAAATTTTTGCTGTGGTTGCCATTGTGGTTCTTCATGCGTGTAACGTGAAACGAACGTCTGGTAAATTTTATCTTTCAATGGCTTTTTTCCGTAGGGTAAATATTCACACTATTTGAAATTTTAAAAGAAAATGTTTGAGATACAAAAATATTTATTTAATGGTGCCTATGACTTGCGTAGCATTGCGTTTTGAAGTACAATTTATAAAATAAAATAAGCACATGACTCAACGGAATTGATCTTTGGTACAGCTTGTATTATTTTTCCTATTTCTGTGGGGCATCCCAATATCAAAAAGTTCTGAAAGCAATCAGTTACTTAACCATACTTGACTGATGTTGACTGAGTTGATATGTTTTGTGCTTGAAAATTAGCAAACATTGCATTTAAATATGAGCAAAAAACTTTCTTTTCTTTGCACTGCCACTGCCTTTTAACTAAACCAACTTATCTCTGTGCCAGTGCCAGACGTTAATTGAATCCTTCTCTATCATTTCTTCTGTTTACTGTTGAAAAAAAGTAAAATAGAAACAGGGCCGGGTGAATAAAATTATTTAAAGACATAAAAGCAAAGCATTTTTTACTTTCCACTTGTAATAACTTGATAGAATATTCAAGCTTTATTTAAATATTCATCGTAAAAATATAACTTCAGAGATAAAGGTTCCAACGTTGGAGCATCTCTGAGCATGATGCAAAACTCATGGATCGGAAAATCACAAGATGAAATTTATCTGCATGGAAATTGAACTTACACGCTTGGTTCGACTACTCATTCAACGTTTCATTATATTATTCTCCAGAGAAAACTCATCTGTGGCTTCATTACAGAAAAAAAGTGCTTTGAGGAAAAGGAAAGAAGAAATTGATGATGATGATAATCAAGGAAGAAAAGAATAAAAAGAAACTTGCTTCCACTTTGATTTGTTCCTTTAAACAGCACGTCAAATTTGGTGATGGTTGTAGTAATAGTAATGGTTACTACGCTGTGAAGCTGGATGTAGTAAGCAAATAGAAATCTTTTGTCAATTTAAAGGGTTTCAGCCAGTATTTTTTTCCATAAATTTGGGTCAAGTATTATACCATATAACATTATCATAAAATTGTATCTGTGTCTTTCATCGGCAAGTTATAGAAACCTTGGGAAAATACTATGGCCTGGTCCAAGTATAAATGATATTGCATGGCTACTTTCACACATACTTAATAAGGACACATAATCACATTTGTAAAATCATCAATGAACCGCATGAACAGGGAGGCTTCCCCGTTTCATTTCAAGGCTTTTCATTTTCCCTCCTTTCCCTTGTACTCTGTTCTTACGGAACAGTTCTTCGTTCTCCTCCTGTCACTATTTTTTGTCAGCAATATTTCCCAAAGCGGAGGAGAGATGTGATTCCAGATAACATCTTATTGTGTGCGTGTGGGCATGTGTCACAAGGACAAGTGTAGGAGATGGAAATGTGAGAACGTTATATGAAGGCTTACATATGAAAATATAATGACAACACAGGTCTTCGAAACGTTAACAAAGTTGACATTAAATGAGTATTCAAATAATAAATATATGAGGTGAATTATAAGCAGGGTCGTACACGTACATATTCTTTTCTGCACAACATCATAACAGTTGCACAAGGCAGCTAGATAAATATACTCGGTATTTTTTAAAAGGGAAATTCCACAAATTTCGAACACATCACTATGCATGTGTTTGTGTACAAGTGAAATTTCAGTGGTAACGTTAACAAAGTTGACATTAAATGAGTATTCAAATAATAAATATATGAGGTGAATTATAAGCAGGATCGTACACGTACATATTCTTTTCTGCACAAGGCAACTAGATAAATATACTCGGTATTTTTTAAAAGGGAAATTCCACAAATTTCGAACATCACCACGCATGTGTTTGTATACAAGTGAAATTTCAGTGGTGAAACGTTAAAAAGGAAAAAAGGAAATGTTTTAGTGACTTGGATAATGTTTTTGTGCAAACTCTCCTCAAGTATCTTTTTTTCCAGACTAATAAAATGCAAAAGAACTATATATCCCAGCTCTCTATTATTAATGTCCAAAAAAGCCAACAGGAAAGAAATACACAAAGAATAAATCACAAGTTAAAATGTGAACAGTAATATGCCCGCTCATTTGTATGCTTTGTTCTATGGTTATAGTATGTATGCGCCATTATAACGGCATAATTCACCTGTCACAAAAATGCATATTTTTTCAAGAGAAAGCGCAGGTAAAGAAGAGGAAAAAGTAATTTCCAGGTTTTGTAAACAAAAAAGCGTTTTCCTCTTGATTTTCTCTCTTTTGTAATTTTGTTTTTACCGTTTCTCTAACTTTTTTAGCCCTTTTACCTTGCTAGCATTTTTTCTATGGCTTCTGGTAGTGGTAGTATATATAGGATATGTATTATTATATTTTTGAAAAGTTGATTTTTCAAGTGTTGGCGGCAGAGCGAAAAAACAAGATGGAAGCATGGTGGGCTCTAAAAGAAAAGAATTAAAATGCCATTTCTTTTTCTGTTTTTTGGCAAACCCATCACTACTGCTCTTTTAATAATTGTCATCACCAACATTGATCACATTAATAATTTGTACAGAGAGTTGAACATTGAATAAGTTTGATTACTTTGCGGAATCATATTAGAAGTTGTTGGAAGAACAAGTGGGAGGTAATTGAAACAACTTCAACATTCATACACATACGCTGTTCGTGACGGTCATTATGTGACCGCCTTTTCCAGACAAAGTCAAAAGCACACACACCGACCGCTGTGTCGGTGGATCTATAATATTAAGTCACTTCAGTTATTATTTGGCACTCTGACACCATCAGCGTCCTCGTCGTCGTAACAACATCATCATCATTTTCCATTCCAAGAAGAATCATGTGCTGGAATTAATAAATGGAAGAAGCCAAAAAATAATACCATGCGAGAAAGCAGAAGTATATATATACCTACCCCTTTTTCTGATGACTCATTTTCCATTCCAAGAAGAATCATGTGCTGGAATTAATAAATGGAAGAAGCCAAAAAATAATACCATGCGAGAAAGCAGAAGTATATACCTATATACCTACCCCTTTTTCTGATGATAACCAAAATGAAATGTTATGCTCAAGTGTTCTTTACATGGATTTCTCACATTGCGTACATAAGCATGATATTCATTTCGACATGCCAATGGTACTGCCCAAAAATTGTTTCGTAATGACATGAATCGTCCAAATTGAATAATATTCAATTCCAGTGCTGATTTTAAGAAAGTTTTAAAGTGCTTACATTTCCCACAAATCGGATTTGATATGCATGCCATGCACGGCTTTTGTTGTTTGTTACTCTACATGTATGACGACGACGAGCGGCAAGTAGGTACAGACAGGTATTTACAACAATTATTCCAACAAAAACAACACGTGCAGAAGAGTGAAGGAGGAAAAAACGTTTTGTACAGTTTGTGTCGCATTCTAAAAATGTTATACTATTTACCTACCTATTAAAATAGTACATATTATTATTACTGTTCATGTGCTTTTGGTTGGAAAGGGAGAAAAAGAAAGGACATGAAATGCCAATTTGTACGATAACGAGGAGGAGAAGAAGAATAGTAGTTTAATATGATGTATGTCATTATTCCATTGTTATAAATACGATAGAAATCAAAGGACTATTTTGACATCTGGGGTGATACCCAAACTATCTATATAATGCATAAAACCTATGGTTTGCAATATACATTTATACTACCATTGTAAATGAACTTTACTATTAAAGCAGCACATTTTGCTGTAAAATTCCAAAAAGGAGATGGCAAGCATCCATTTATACTATAGGCCGATAGGAAAAACACTAGCCTAATAATGTGCCACTTAAACTGACTGAGTTGGCTTTGTAAGCGAATGCCAAGAAATACAAAGAAGATGTGGTGTGATAATGACAGTGAGGGAGGACGATGCTAATGTTTGATAGTTGGACCAAATACATTGAAATGACTTCCACTTATCTTCATTACATGTCTGGAAACGTTTATGAATAGCAGTCATCAAAAATCATAAATATGATGTTTTTGTTAGATTCTCGTTTAATACTCTACGAAATACCAATAACAATGTCAAAATTTTGTAATAAAAGGAACTGGTTACTGGTTGTTCTAAGATTTTTATGCAACGCGAAAATTCATATTTTTTATGTCAACAGCACTTAAATAAGTAAGTAGCTGTACCTCATCTACGAAACTAGGCAAAAGAAAAGGATGGAAAGCAGAGGAGAGGTGTTGGATCATTTGATTTTTTCCGGTTGTAAACAATAAAAAGCGAGAAAGAATGCAATGCAGCAGGGCTGAGAAAGTGGTTTGCCGCCACCATCAGGGAGGAAGCCACATCAGGCAAAGTGCTAAACAGATGGCTCTTTCCCATTCACAATGACAAAATTATCACCACCGCAAGCGTCGTCATCAACATCACAGCATGCAACAACATATAATAATTTATTATTTACGCACAATTTCGTTCAGCGTATTTACAAATGCATGCAATAGCAAAATATGGTGTGAACACAAATATTTTTTTTGCATGTTTTACGTTTCTCTCTAAGAGTTTATTTGAATCTTCAATTTTTTGCTTTGTTAAAAATAACTCCATACATCATAACTACGTTTTCATGCATAATAGGTATGTAATATGTACAAACCCCCTTTCTTTTGGCAAGTAAAGGTTGATGAGTTGAGTTGACATTGTCACTAATAATAAATGGCGATTGGAAAGTAAATGCAAATTGCTAAAATGGCTTGTTTTTATATGCTTGATATAGTATGCAATGGAATGTTTTATTGTCGTTGATATTGCAAGCAGTAAAACTTCACCAAACTATGTAATTATTTTTTTTCTTTGTGGCAGTGTTAATATGCTTTTGTTCTAAACGTTGAAATGGAATGACCTATCTGATGAATGTCGTCAAAGTACAGAGCTCTGCCGCTGTTAGGTTTAACTTTTAAAAATGCGAGTTTGAGTTCATTGCCTTGGCTGATTATGACATTATTGTATTGTGTGATGTGTCGTCCATCAAATTAGAAAGCGATCCAGGCATTATTAAAATCGTATGTATCATAATACAATAAATACTGTTCATTAGATTTATTCCGTAGCATCTTGTGTGATGATAATGTATTCCTAAGACCAGGTTTAGTTATTGGTAAAAAAGGTAGGGATAGCAAGATACTTATTTTTATCGAAAATCCCACGCTGAACTTTCTGTATTATCTGTATAATACAGAAATGCATACATGCAAAATTTTAAGTAGTTGTTGAAATTGAAATATTCTTATCCCTTTCTAGATTTTCCATACGAATGTGAGCTTCACATTATTACATGCACAGAACTACGAATTATGTTCACAGCAGGCAAACTAGGGTCGTAAAGAGGTTACAAGTAATTTGACAAAAGGAAATACCAAAAAAGCCATAAACTGCGGATAATGACAGTTTGCAATCTTAGAATCCTATCGGCTCATTATTTCCACCAAAAATCAAATACTTGTACTTATACGGTATTAATCCTCAAAATTACGGCGTTAGTCAGAAGGAATTCACAGAAAAGAATTTTAAAGAGAGAGAGAGACAGAAAGACCAAGAAAGCTTCATATGAGAATACTTGAACTCTATCCAACGTTAGCAATTTTAATCTTCTTGCTAAAGGAATCCACTCAATCCAGTTTTGAAATGCTCAATTCCTTAATTAATGCAGCTAGTACTCAAAAATAAGGACGTTAATTCCCGATTGTGATTGCTCATTAGCTTATTTCACCTGCTATCCAACTCTCTCTCAATTTTCGGTTTAATTGAATGATCATTGGAAAGTTATAAAAACAAACTGCGTTTATAAAAAATATGAATATTGAGTTACTATATATATTATATGTATTGGAATATTTAACAAGATTTTCCTAGTATTTTTCCAAGTTTTCCATGTTTCATGATTTACCCTTTCATACATTTCGCTGCGCACACACATAAATAATATTTTTGTTTCCCTTTCACAAAAGAAATTCCTGTTAGGAAAGTGCCTTTTTATGATTTCTCTCGAGCATCAAATTTATACAATAATCCAAACATTTATCATCCTCACGCTCACAGCAGCAGAAGCAGTATTCAATTAATTTGATGATAGCTTAGTAGCAGGAAATTTTCCTAGGTGGACAAGTACATGGCCAGGCTCTACTATGCCCCAATGCGCAGCCGTTCATTATTTCAACTTTGCTTTTCTATTAGTATTATTTTATATTGCTATTATTAATAATTGTAGCAGAGAAGGGTACTAGTTTTTTGTGTGCTTTGTGTGACTCTAGTTACTGGCAACAGTGCAGTGGGAACTAGCTCAAATAGTATACAAAAGAAATAAAAATTCTGGCAATGTCATAAACCATGAAATAAAGATAACCGAAATGGGATGATAGAGAGATGGAGGGAGAGAGAGAGAAAGAAGAGAGAGCGAGAAATAAAGAATACGAAAAAAGCAAAGTGGCTATAATTTATCATCACATGCATAATAATAATTTACCCTTTTTTATCATTCGAGAGAATACGCGATAAAAATGACACTACCGGCCAAATTACATTTACGTCGTCCGTCGATAGAGTATGCCGCTTGTTCTCACAGTGTGTCTGAAAAAGAAGAATGTCCTTATTGATAGTCCGAATAAATAGCCAGGGAATGCAAGTAAACAGAGTTGTTGCTTGCAGTTGTTTTGTTTCCATTCCACTTGTCGCCACATTCTATATCTTTCCTTTTGCAAGATCATCCAGAAAATGGAAAATACAACCACACGCACATGTACATTGTACATACATATATGGGCATTTTCTTTTTTTGATTTAGCTGATTGTCTCTTTTGCAAAACAACAATATCAGCAGACCATAAAACTTGGCGATGTTGTTGCTGTTGTTTTTTTTGCTGTCGTCTTCATAAATGCCAATGAAATTACAATCCGATCCGAATCTAACTAAAACAGGCATAAAATCTGCCTATTTTAATTTGATGTTATACGCAAAATAAATCATGTTCATGTGACGACATTCTTTCATATACCGCCACCATATCTGCTGTAATTTCAATTTATAGTTACTCTCGGTAAATAAATATTAATGCATTTATTGCTTGAATTTCAAATATCATTTATTTTCATTTTATCAACATCAGGTAGCATCAATATTTGTGCTTGTGTGTCATGTTCATTCGCAAACATTAAAATAGAAATCGGTCTGTTTTTGCAAACAACAAATACGCATATAATAATAATGATAATAATAATCGTCATGCTGAACAAAATAATAATAGTCTTTTCAACACAAAGAGGAGGACATGCTAGTAAATTGAATATTTATTCCCAGCCCACTCTGCCATTTTCCTATATGAGTCTCATGGAAGAAATTAAATTTTGCCTCGAAAATGACCAAAAATGATAGCGCTGCTGCTCTTTTGTCGAGTTTTGATAGTTCTTTTGTCCTCCTTGCGTTATTTGTTCTGTGTGTCTCACTCATCTACCTCCCCCTCCCTCTATCTTTGTTTCTCTTATTCTCCTTCCCTCAACACAGTAGTATTTAATGTATCTTTAGAACACGTCTTAGTTTCACTGTTGATTTAGCAGTTTCAGCAGTGGTAGAAAACATCTAGAGTCTGTTTACCAATGCTTTATTGGTTTTCTTCAAACTATGATTACTTGTACCATTTATTTTGTGTAGGCCAATTCCTTCCAAAAGATTCCTTGTCGGCAGTCCTTATTAAACTTTATTTCTCTTTCAACTGCGCCGCAATGCTACTCAAAGCAATTTACATTGTTCTTTTCACAATTTATTTATTCTTGGAAAATATGGAAATGCCATTTCTTGTTTAGTTTCATGTCAAAATTGTATTGTCTCATACGTTATCTGAGACTCATGCTGATTTAAAATGGAATTGTATGCTTATTGTAATTCGCATAAAAAGGGTACGTGTTCAAATATTTTCTTTATAATAACATGCTGCTTACCTTCTTCAAGCAATTTGTTGATGTTGGCCTGTTTGTTTGTGAAAGGATGTAATGTATGGAAAAACAAGCACTTTTTTATTATGTTGACACTTGACATTCTACATTTTTTGTTGTTCCTGAAAACTATTGCTACTGCTTATTACTATTTTTTCCATTTTTTATTTGACATAAGGTCAGAACGATAAAATAAAATACTGCGTCTTTGCTTGAAAAGACTATTGCTGAGCTTACTGTGGGAAAATGGTTATTTAAACTGGTGACGTTCATTATTCGTTCGATGATGGTGGAAAAAAATTCTATACCATCAAACAATTCCATGCGAGCAATCTATCATCTAGTGGAAGCCATAAATAATAAAAGTAGTAATAGAATACTTTTAATTTGATTTCGCTTTGAGTAAATGGCAAAACTGTGTAAATTTTTGTTGCAACTTTTCTCAAAATCCAAGTTTGGTCTATAGTGGTATTTTTTGACTGATTTCTGATGATTGTCCTTTTATGAACTTTTGAAGAAATGAGCATAGTATTGCTGCCGCGTTAATTTGTCAAGATTTTATTCTTCTTTACATTTTTTGCAAGTGTTAATGATAAATACATGCATTAGAAAATGATTTGATACGAAGCAGACAGATAAAATGGATATGGAGCCATGAATGCCGTGTGATTACACGAAAAGATAAAAGTTGACTGTTTTCCGATACTTTATTCGTGTTCAAGTACTCTTTTTTATCTCTCCTTCTTCGTCTGCTATGTCACAGCTAATTTTTCATTTTGACATTTTTTATTGAATTCCCCGTTGAAAAAAGCAAGTATGCATATCAGTAACAAAACATTTCCTCGAGTTCACGCGGTCGGTGAATACGTAGACATCAGACTTTTATGTTTTGGGTGGAGGCTGCTTTGTTGCGGCGCAGTAACAACAACAGCAACAAAAACGTGAAGAATAATGATGGAGATGATGATCAATGTGACGCAGTGACGAAAAAGAAACCCATATATGAGCTGAAAACAACACGTACGTAACAAACAAAAAGCACCGCACGCTTCTTTTTTCCTCTCCACGCTTTTTTCTTCCTACCATTCATTTGACACTTTTGAGGAAAAAAATATTGCCATCTAAATAATACTGATGAGTAATGAGCAAGCACACTGCAATTGAGTGAAATACTTTTTCATTCTAGATTTTTTTGTTGTATTCGCAAATGCACCTGAACAAAAAGAGTAGAGATAAATATGTTCTGCTAGAGCAACTTTGGATCATGATAAATATATATTTTTCTGTCTTCGTCCAAGTGACATGGAACAAGAAAAAAATTGAATCTTTGGTTCAAGACACTACTTGCAGAAACGCAACTTGACATGCATTATGATTTAATTCAATAAATAATTTTTTTGCACACGTTTACACAGACTAGTAATATGGCGTATCATCATCAATAGAGAAAAGGCAGAGAGTGGATCAAGTGGATGAATAAATAAATGTAAAGGGGGCGGTAAGGAAGAAACCACCCAGAAAAGAATTTGCCATCATCAATAAAGCCCATTCAATTGCGACACCGTGTGCAGTTGAGTACGTGTGCTTCATTACCAGTATTATTTATAGCATATATATAGCATCAGTAGCAGCAGCAGTAATCTGTCTGCAGTAGTAGGTGTGTTGTATGCACGTTTTTTGACCACAGTGATTTATTGCGGTATTGGTCAACAAAATGGAGACCGTCTGTGAATAACGGATTTGTCATTGTGTCATGTCGTCCGCCTTGACACACTGGCGTTCCCCCATATTATTCTATTATGCCGAGAGATTTTTTTTTGCGTAAAAAACATTTTCTTTGCTGTTCTTCCTTCCACTTCATTCTATTCTCGCTCTGTTCTATTCTTGGTTTTTTTTCTGTCTAGCCACCTATATATGTATTTATCCTTCAGTGTCGTAGTAACTCCATAAAAATAGTCCATTTTAATTTGTATGGTGGTGTAAGAAGCAATCAAGAGCCGATCCATTTCTTTTCTCCTGCTGTTGACTTTCTTTACTTTTACGATTGCATGAAAGGCAAGTTGGGAAAAG
>JAANSP010000569.1:0-20200 GCA_036850745.1 Homidia socia | reverse complement strand
TGAATCATTGTACATTTTGAATGAAAGCAAATTGCGCAGCAAGAATATCCTAGACTTTTCTCTCTACACATAGTTTATTCTAAAGTTTTATTAATCTTGTCCATTTCTGGTAAATAAATGCACACATGCTGCGCGCTGAATATATGTAAACACATTTCCCTGTGTATTTTTTCAAGTTTTGAATAATGCTTTTTTCAAAATAGGGGACAAGGTCTTCTACCCACTTCATTTTTTCAAAAAAAAAATCAGAGGAAAAGGCGTAAAAATTATCTATAAACCAAACCAAAATATTTTGCTATTACCACCCACACCTACATTTAACCTTTGGTATTCACATTTCCACTTACCATTTAATATTCATCTTTTCCAGGCTCATAAATTGAAAAATGCAATGATGAATCATCCGCTTGGATGAACCATAAAAATGTAGTATCTACAAACCTACATATTACGTGGAATAATATTATGTGCAGTGCATTACATTACACTTATTTGCTTAACTGCTCAGGAATGAAAAATAACTTACTACTACGTTCTCAGAGACTGATTTTTTTACCCAAATAAAAGTAATATACAAATGTTACCATTTCTATGCTTGATTTTCAAAGAACGCCCTCATTCCAAAGACAAGACGCTTGGAAAATAAATTAATAATAAGATGCTGATTATGTAAAGGAAAAAATGAATTGTGAATTTGGCTACTTGATCATATAAAAGTGTCATATATATACATGGAGAAAAAAACTTGATCTGCAATTGAAGCCAAGAGCAAAAACTGCATTAATAATAACAAGTGAAGACAAGGAAATGAACTATGAAAATATGTGCTTGCGCTGCGTTGTTCTGCTTGCATGTGTTGGCTGCACACATTTCATCATTTTCATCAGTGTATGTATACTGCCAAGTCTAGAGAAAATCGTAAAAACAAAAATGGTACATAAATTGTACTTGCATTTTTACACAGTGTGTGGTTGAAACGTTTGTAGAATTTTAACTAAATATTTATATATATATACATTCTTTATGAATGAAATAATAATCATCGTGATTATAATCATAATCTTAAACGAAAGTCTTTCACAGCGCAGCAGTGGTGTTTGTCTGTGTGCTACTAATGCGGCATTCGACAAGCCCATAGCCCATCCAGGATAAAATATTTTAAATAGATATCTGCAATGGAATGCTGCAGTGTCATTCAGTAGCCATACACGTCACCAAAATTTTGCACAGTAACATGTAAACAGTATTTTATTGGGAATATAAATTCAAGTTCAATTATTTTTGTCAGATGGGGAGAGTTATAAATTGAAGTTTAGCACTACCTCTTAAAATTATGGCACATATTGTCCTTTTGTCTTTATATAACTCCATACGGTTATTACTTAACATGCGTTAGATAAACACAAAATTATGCTTTTTATACTCAAGACATTTTTACCTTTGGTAAATATATGATAAAAATTTATCCCACTGTTAATATAAAACTGTGAAGATTTATACTTTAATTTATGGAAAAATAAAGTTCAATTCTGAACGCATTTAACAAAAGGCTAATATTATACACGCATGTTGACATTTCGTGCTACTTGTTTAAAAAGGTCAAGGTCAATTTGATGAAGTATTTAATCTGATGTTATGATAAGGAAAATAAAAATGCACAGGTAACTTAAGAGCTCAGCAGCAACACAGTTTCTTTGTAGACGGATAGTAAAAAACCTGCAGGAAATTTATGTCCACAACATCAATTATATTTTTTCAAATCATTTTTATATCACTTCCGTAAATGCAATTAGCACGATCTTAGGTGGGTCCAATGAAAGGAATGGGTTTACCCAGTCCAAGCAAAAACCTCTCTTCACTATTGTTTATATAACTACTTGTTTGTTGTAAGAATGTAAAAATTGAATAATACCATCTTGATTGTGATAAATAAATTAACCAAGTTCAAAGTCATAATCATAATGCATCCCAATTTTGATTGATTTAAGCGTACGCAGTCAGCAGAAATTTACATTGAATAGCATACCTAAAGTAAACAATAGAATTTAACCTTTGTTTATTTCATTATCGCCTTTAGAATTAAAAAATCTTTACAATGTGAGAACTTAATCATGAAACACATCTTGGACAGACCAAGAAAAAGGGACAAATTATTCATGTGACTTTAATATATGATCTCATGGCTCAACGTGCTTATCAGAATAACACTCTCAACATTATCATTCATCTCTTTATTTCCTGTTTCTCCAAATTGATTCCATTTTTAGAATGCCGGCCATATTTCAAATTTTTTATGTGCGAAATTATTTACATAGGTATTTACAATGGTGTCAAACAAGAAAACGATAAATATAAAACAAAACAATCACTTTGTTGATGATGAGAATCAGTGTGACAAGTGACGAAGTTTTCATCTTTGAGTGTGCAATATTGTGACAAGCTTGATTATATTTAATTAATCATATTACTTCATTTGGCGTTCCTTATAAATTAAGTAGGAACATTTATGGTTTTATCTTTAGGGCTCCAACTCTCTTTTCAGCAGCAGGCAGACACATTTGCAAATCATGCCCACGCTTATCTATAAAAGTACAATGCACATATATTTTTCACACTTTCAGAGGTAAATAAGTATGAAAAGTAAAGGTGATTCAAAAGGAGACTCTTATTGTCTGCTTTTTTGCTGAGACACAGAGAAGACGTTTTTTTGTGGCTGACAGCAAAAATAGATAAATATGTAGGCACGCTAGAAAATTAAGGATTCAAGCGTACAAAAATCAATGGTTACATGATGATGAAAGTTTCTCGCATTGTTGCTGGAGGAAGGAAGCCACTTGAATGTAGGAAGTGTAAAACGTTTTTGTAGCAAAAAGGGTGCAAAAAGCAGAGTACAATCATTACTTGACATTAAAAAAAGATTTAATAGGCTTAATTTAAATACTTAATTGTTTTGCATGGATGGGCTATTACTCAAGAGGATGAAGAGTGATGGGAAGATCTACAAAGGGATTATTTAACTGCATCTTATTATTATCTCTGTAAAAAGAGAAACCACTGTGCTGCTGTTGATGCCGTGGCCGGTTGAAATGGAATTACTACCACGTACGTACAACTATATAAATTATATATAGGTTCTATAAAGATTGGATTTTTAGGTAAAGATGACCTTGTGTCATCTCCCATCTTTTTATCACGTTGTTTTGACCATTGTTGCAACTTGCAAATATAGTTGTTGTATACTTAATAGAGAACATTTTTCTGCCGTTTCGTATCCCTCCAGCCAAACCGGTTATTATTATTTGCTTTGGCTAGTTCCTCGTCATCATCATCATCATAATGGCACGCTATACATGAATCAATCAAGCGTAAAATGACTTGTTTAATTTTTGAGTTGCCAATTGACTAAAACAAATACACACAAGATGCAAAAAAATTAGATTTAACTTTTTTTAAAATTCGAAGGTCATTTGTTAGTATTTTCTCAATTACTTTTGTCACATATCTGTTCGAAAAATCTCGAACAATAATGAAAAGAAACATTATTGTTATCATCTTTCCTACTTATAACCAAACGAATCTTTAAAACCCGCCCCCATTACTCAAGAGACATTTTTATTTATTGTTTATTGGTTTTTTGGTAGTAGAAAGTATGAGATGCATCGTAGATAAAACAACAGCAACAATGGAAGTTAACAGTAATAAAATTTTCCTACCCAATATTTCTATTACCACCAGTGCTGCTGATTTTTTTTTCAACTTACAGGCAAAACTTGTTACTTCTTTACAAGTCCCTATGTTGATTGTTGTTGTAGATGATGATGATGATGAACAACCCATTGACCTTCAACGTATTTGGACAGGAGCGATATTGCACAAATACATTTACATCCGGATTAGCCCAACATTAATTCATGGAACCACCACTACCACCATTACCTTTTCTGCAAACAATCTTTTTTGTTGCTCCTTCCTATGTCCGGATTGTCTGCTACCGTTTACTGCATGTGCCGCTACGGCTGGAAAAACAAATCAAGTTTATTTTTGCTGTGATTGTGATTAGTGACGACGAGCGATAGGATGCGTGGGCAAGTATGAACGGAACAAGTGCTCAATTGTTGAGGTATAAATACATGTTATGTGTAGAAACGTATCTGCAAATACAGTACACTGTCATCAATACCGTGCCGCGAGGAAGATGATGTGCAAGAAAATTGCATGAAAGTAGCTACGAAATAAAAAATTGAACCATCATTATCATAACAATAATTACATTAATGATTACTTTTGATTCAAAACAATGGGCAGTCTTGTAATAACGCTCCTTGTATTTATATCTACACAGCTCATTGCTCATTCATCCAAATGAATGTCTATAGAAAAGGGAATAGAAATTTTACCACATCAGAAGCACTTGTTGTTATTAAGCCAATTTGCCGCTCTATTGTTGATTTGGATCTGCTTAACTTTACCAAATGCATAAATAATTGGGAATATCGCGTAGTAGCCGGTTTCGCCAGACGTCCTCCTGATCATGATCATCATCAACTCAATATTATGCATTGATAGTTTTCCATGATAATGACTTTAATGCAGTTAATAGCCAGTTGTCGTACATGATATCATCCATAAAAAACGATTTTCTTGTTGAGGCATCCCACTATCCCACCAGCATCAATTTATATACAATATACCTCTACACAAAACATTAAATATAAACCACGCACAGAAATAGATGGCCATGAACTTGCAATAAAAAAGCAGAGTAATTTATGTAAAACACCAATGATGGATAATATACTTTCGCTGCTCTTGGCACAATAGGAAGGAAGTTGGGAAGTCAAGTGACAAAATCTGGACGGTTTACTTGTTCACGGCATGCATCGATCTCGCCATCTCACTTTATGGTTGCTCCACATAACAAAGAGTGACGAATTTAATAATAAGTATATTTATATTCCATATAGTTTTATAATATTATTATGCAACTCTTAGAATGTTTGACTTTTTTACGACCACTTTGAACTTGAGATGAACAAAAAAGTAGTTCATACATATTCTTTTGTATTATTTGTTTTATGTATCGAATCATCTAGATTTGCTGCTTTTATTTCCCATATGTATATACCAAATCCCTTTTAATATTAATATTATAAAATCTTTAATAAATAAATATAAAGTTGTTGGTAATGCTTATTTTTATACCAAAGTAGTCACAATGTAATTTCTCAGGTTGTAGTTTTGTAGTTTAAGTTAATGCATATTAGCTCAATTAACTAGCCATTTTTTTATTCCACCCTGTGGTCATTGCATAAATGTTTATTTGTCAAAAAAGCTGTAGGGTACATTTACACGAGATATTTTCAATGTAACATGTTTTATTTTTTTATTGTGCTGTTGCTTCTGTAACTAGTCTGGTCAGCATCATCAAACCTCCATACCCAAGCGAAAAATCATTGTTTCATTGCTGGTGGTAAGGTGGTGGTGCAATACAAAGATCATGTTGATGTCTGTAATAAAGCAACGAGAGGAGGCAGGTGTCTCCTTTAGAAGAAATGAGAGCCGCTCAAAAAGGAAGTGACCTGTGTATGATGCGTTTGGCGTACTTGACACTGAAATAATTATTACCGACAGGAGTTTTATTCTTGGTAAGGCTATAAATACCAAGACACTGTTTCTGTTTGTGTGGTATGCCGTGCCGTGGCTACGTGACAAAGTAACCAAAAAACACAGTAATGAGTATATCTACCTAGATGAATCTCATATAATCCACCTCGCCTTATTTTATCCACCACCACCACCAGAGAGAAAAATAGATGGATGTACTGTCATAATCATAATTTTTCTCGTAACAAAAAATTGCTTAAGCGGACGGATGATCAAGACGGATGCGTAATACTTTATTCAATCAGACATTTTATAATCCTGTCAGCATAAGACAAGTGTGAGGTCACTTGTAGTAGTAAGCCCACAAAAAATTATGTTTGTTATACAAACATCTTATTATTACATATATAGTTGGATAAATAAAAAAATAATGAATGATGCAATTTTTGTTATCTCATTTAAAGATTTATCAATTAAGGGTTCAACAGCAAATGACAAGAAAGTTATGAGGGCNTATTACATATATAGTTGGATAAATAAAAAAATAATGAATGATGCAATTTTTGTTATCTCATTTAAAGATTTATCAATTAAGGGTTCAACAGCAAATGACAAGAAAGTTATGAGGGCGCGTAATAATATATCAAATGCCATAAAGAATTTATATTAATTTAGAGAATAAAAGTTCTACATTGGTTATGCTCTTAAAAGAAATATTTTGGTAAGAGATGCTTAACTACCCATTATGACAGTTGAAGCTTTTAGTGTTTACATTGAGAGTGGGCAGAGTTGTCTTTTGTACTTCCTGTTTCTTTCGCTTTTGGAAATCTTCAAAAAGTCTTCACAGGGACGCTAATTTATTTATTTATTTGTATTGATAGGTGAATTTGTGCTTAGGCACCAGTGGCACCACACTACTTTGCTGGCGAGGGTGTACATTCAATCAGGAGCATACATAAAAATACGTAACTTGTGAAGTTATATAGTTAAATGGGACATCCCGTCCTTTTTTTCGCAACAACGCATAAAAATTCTAAATGGCATTGGTTTGGCATATTAAACAGCATTTAAAACGAAAGTGAATACTAATCAAAAAACCGTAGTCAAGTTTCATACGTTAAAAAATATGACGGTACACTTACAAACGGACTTTCAATCACCCATCATCATTATCCATATAATCAGTTTATTTATGCACATATTTGGTTTGCTGAAAATGTGTACGTGCAAAAAAACATAACTGCCTACAAGCTTGCTACCCTTTCATTGTCTTCTCCGCAGGCATTCTCTTGTTTCTTCTCTCCCCAACGCAGCGCACTATCCCTCTCTCTCTCTGGAATGTAAAGTTATTAGGGACGTGCATTGCATAATAAAGATGAATGGCAAAGAGGAAATGAAAATGAAGACTTTGTGATGCGTTGTTGAATAAATGACTTGAGACGTTTAGTCCTCCTAAAAGGTCTATTAGCATAGAAATGAGGTGCTAGGCCATTTTTCAAGCTGATAAATTGGATCTCATTGAAAGTTATTTATGTTGATCGGTATTCTTGGTAGTATAGGTATAAGGTATTCAGTTGAATATTCAATAATTGTTATTTATTAAATTTCACAGGACCGTATAGATAGTCTAGTTTTACAGGGCTGCTTGTGCACAAAGTCGTCAAAAAAGGACGGTATTAATTTTAATAATTGTTTGACCTCATCTTCAATTCAAGTTTCAAGTACCTTGCAAATATTTTACCCGTATCATGATACTTTTCTGCTCATCTGATTTTTTTGCCAAATGAAAACCTTTTAGTGCTTAAAATCTGGACTGCGATGTGAAAAATGTGGCGATCAATAATACGAACGAGGTGACTTAAATAAATGTTTAATCAATGCCTAAAGCTGTGATGGAAAAAAATCATTGACTACATATTATTTAATTAAATTACAGAAAAAATACACATGTCTAGTTAAAATGAATTATTAATTTGTCGAGTGAAGTCGGCAAAACTTGAACGGAAGTATCTGCATTATGCTTGGAAAACTCGACATGAACAATTATTGCAGCCGTATAATAGAATTTAATGGCTACTATTGCACAAAGTTCATAATTGGTGGAAAAATGATATATTATGTATACTTTCGGCACGGATGCAACAACATCTTAATTACTCCAAGTAATATCTAAAGAGCGCGACTTATATATGCTAACGCGAGAAATGGGCAAGTTAAAAATAATGAAATGAAGATGTAACCTGATATTACAAAAGTATATTTTGCGGAAAACAACGTTATATCGTCAGTTATCGTGCGTGCATAATTACAACAAGACAAATTATTGTGCCGTCGAAGACAAAACTACTGCAAAGTGGGAAGGAAATTTTCTTGTATACCTACTAATATAGATAGGTACATAATATTTACCTACAAACTGTACAAACCTACATTGTTCTTTATTTGGGTAGAATTATCTACGGAACGAGAATTAATCTACCCAAGGCTACCTGCTGTTCATTGGGAAGGAAATTTTCTTGTATACCTACTAATATAGATAGGTACATAATATTTACCTACAAACCTACATTGTTCTTTATTTGGGTAGAATTATCTACGGAACGAGAATTAATCTACCCAAGGCTACCTGCTGTTCAAAGTCAGTTGGTTTGACGCAGGTTTTTAATAATTATGCGAGCATAAATATACGCATTATTAGAAATTCAAGTAAGTGCAGAAAATCAAAGAAAATTTCCAATTCGCATGTTGGCAACTGCTATAATTATGTTTTATAGGGAAACCCAACTTTATTCATACTTGATCAGCTCTAATTTGGCAAAAGTAAAAATTGAACAAGATCCGATTTATAAAAACTACAAATTCAACTCGGGTCGGTGTCTACCCAAGGCTACCTGCTGTTCAAAGTCAGTTGGTTTGACGCAGGTTTTTAATAATTATGCGAGCATAAATATACGCATTATTAGAAATTCAAGTAAGTACAGAAAATCAAAGAAAATTTTCCAATTCTCATGTTGGCAACTGCTATAATTATGTTTTATAGGGAAACTCAACTTTATTCATACTTTATCAGCTCTAATTTGGCAAAAGTAAAAATTGAACAAGATCCGATTTATAAAAACTACAAATTCAAGTCGAGTCGGTGTTTTTAACTAAATTATTGATACAAGAAAAGACATTTTTCATTTACACCTAAAGTTTAGCTAATTTTATTTATAGTTACAAATAAAAGTACTAAAATGATAAATTATTTTAAGTGTATGGCAGTGATGGAATTTAATTGAACAATTCATTAAATATAGTCTTAGAGAGAAATAAAGAAGCATTGTAAGCTAGAGTTACATAAACGCGGAAAAACCAGAAAAAGAATTTAGTATGAAAACAAATTAGCAGCAGCAAATTTTTGATCCTGCTGCTCCGTTACCTCCTACGGTATTTCCATTGGCCCCGCCACCATTTCCATTCACTTTAACAGCATTAGGTCTGCAAATTTTTGCTCTTCCGTTGGACTCGATAACAATCGTGCATGAAAATGTAATTATGGTGCATTTTCTTCCGTCCGGGTCATCCTGAGATGGTCTGGAAATTCCATAGCTAGGGTAGAACCCATCCTGACTTACATCTGCAGTTATGGCTGGTAATGCATGTCCTCCTCCTGGCATGGACGAAGTTTGTCCTGGATGTTGACTAGGAGTATGTTGTGTTTGACCTCCAGGACTCAAAGCAGCTTGCCCTGGCTGCAAACTTGAATGTCCATTAACGCGATAAGTCTGCCCATTTCTAGTTGGAACTTGCTGACTATGACCATTGCTGTAGCCATTTGTTACGTATGTTTGCCCATTCCTTCCGTTAGTGGAAGTCGTAGTTTGTCTGTGGCCATTTTGATAACCCGTTGATCCAGGCAAATATCCCGAGGGTGAAGTATGTGTTGTAAGTTGTCCATGGCCTGTGCCAAACCCATTATTGGTGTACACTGTTGACGGCTGACCACCAGATGAAACACTTGAACTAGGTTGTACCAACGAGGTTTGATCCGGTCCAGGTACGTATCTAGACCCACCATCACCATGTGATCCTGTAACCGCAGTTTGTGGTCCCGTTCCCAGTCCTGTTGTTCCGTCGCCATTAGATCCTGATGTCAGACTGGGTTGTAACTGTTGGAAATCACCAGAAGGGGATCCTCCTATTCCATTTCTTAATGGTTGTTGGCTAGCAGTAGTTGGAGTTGCACCGTTACCGGAGCTGGTGTAAGACGTATGCCCATTCTCGCAAGCTGGTGTGCCGGTGACCATTGATTATACCCCCTCCTTGAGTACCTGTACCACTTGCCCCACCATTTTGAGACAACTGTTGACGTTGTCCTGCAGTGCCGAGTCCTACCTGCTGATCCTGAAATCTTTGAATGCCATTTGTCCCTCCTGGTTGAGATGATTGATCATAACGCAGGGGTATGTACTGGCCATTACCTACATTTCCAAAATATACGGTTTGCGCCTGGGCTTGACCTAAACCATAAGTTGTTGCTTGTGCTCCGGGAGTGATACTTGATCATAACGCAGGGGTATGTACTGGCCATTACCTGCATTTCCAAAATATACGGTTTGCGCCTGGGCTTGACCTAAACCATAAGTTGTTGCTTGTGCTCCGGGAGTGATACTCTGAGCATGTGGTCTGCCTCCTACACCCCCTCCACTCCCATAGTAAGCGGCTCCATTGGAAACAAAACTGGGACTACCTCCATAACGGTCACTTCCACTTGGTAGTCCACCGTGTTGAGCTATGCTTCCATCCACAGTTCCACTTGGTGTTCTGTAAAGCCCATTTCCTCCAGGACTTCCGGTCGAAATTCCACCGGCACGGTGCCCTGAAACCCCATTAGTGCCAGCACCTGTACCATGATGCAAACCAATTTGCCCAGGTTGTCCTTGTAAGGATCCTACAGGTAATCCAGTATTGTCTAGTCTAGAGCCATGTCCATTTTGACCACCTGGAAGTCTAGATCCTCCATTCCCTCCGTAAAGACCTGCTGTATCAGATGAGATTGTTCCATGGCCATCTCCACTGGAACCAGCAGAATACTGGGCAACTCTACCTCCATTTTGAGAAACGCCTTGATTATATTGGCTACCGGGAATTCCTGTGCCAAGCCCCGTACCTCCTGATCCTATTCCATGCCCTTGTGTGCCCAGTCCTTGACTTAGCCCTGGCCCGATTGCAGGACCTTGGTCGCGACCATATCCACCTCCACTGTAACCATTTCTCAAGCCAACTTCACCTGCAGGAAAACGCGTGTCACCAATTCCAGAACCTGCAGCCGGAACTCCACCAAAACCAGATACGCCTTGTTGATTTAGATTATGTGATCCCCCAACAAGAGGTTGAACCTGTCCGTGACCTGGTAATTGACCTCCGCCAAGTCTATCTCCATGTGCCAATCCACCTCCATGATATCTATCTCCATGTGCTAAACCACCTCCATAATGTCCTCGCGACACAGAAGGAGCACCACTAGCTCCAGTATCATCAAATAGTCTCGTTCCCGGAGTGAATCCATATGGCGAACCTCCATTTCTGAGACCTCTATTATTTTGCCCCAACCCTCCAAACTGTCCTACGCTTCCAGCTCCTCCGCTTCCTCCGAAGGAACCAACTACTGGCGATCCACCAACTTCAGCCCTTGCTCCACCAGATGTAGCACTGGCACTTGCCATGGATTCTTCACCTTCACGTTGGGCCAAACTTACTTTGGACTTGGGAGTTGGATGGGCCGTTACCGAGACCGGAAGCTTGCCCAGCGCCTTGACCTGTGCCAAGGGACAATTGTGCTTGAGCATTTCCAGATGAACTGTAATAATGAATGGTGTACCATAAATTCACCTTACTGTGGACATCTACAAGCATTCGATTGACGACCTAAAGTTGTAATATTATATCCAAATTACCTAGCTATTTGACCCCGTATTCCAATTCCTGACAATTGTACCTGAGACTGACTAATTCCACTGTTCTGAGATTGAGCTTGACCTGAGAAAAATCCACTTAATCCAAATTACCTAGCTATTTGACCCCGTATTCCAATTCCTGACAATTGTACCTGAGACTGACTAATTCCACTGTTCTGAGATTGAGCTTGACCTGAGAAAAATCCACTTCCAAAAACTTGGCCTTGAACTTGTGCTTGGCTTGCTTGATCTAGAAAAAATGCCAGTCAATTACTCAAAAATGTAGCGTACACCAAAAGTTTTTTGCAATTTATCGCGCAGTTGTATATTATTTTACTTCCTTGTGCAGGATTCCAATTGCTCTGCGCTCTTGCCTCTCCTGTGGGAGCTGAAGTTCTATAGTAGCCATTTGACTGCCTCTTTTTCCTCACAAGTCGTCTCTGTTGTTTTTTAGCAGATAAAGTTTTGTCTTCATTTGCTGCTAATTTACTCATGTCCAAGATTGGAAGCCCACTACAAAACAGCAAACCTGGCTCAGATATTAGAACCGGTTGCGTTGAAAGCAACTCGTTATCCCCACCAATGCATATTTCCTCAGAAGGAATTGGAATTTTAAAAGTGGGAGGAGTGGAACTTCCAGATGAATCCAGTATGCTGTCTGGAATTTTTTCCACCAGACAAGCAGGAATTGAACTGTCCTTATAAAACACTAAACCCTATTTGTTTGACCCGAGTCTCAATTAAAACATGTCCAATTTTGGAAAATAGTTTTGAATTTAAACTTTGTCGATAAAATGGTCATTCTCAGTTTTATTTTTCATACCGATTCATAATCCAGTAAAGCTTTAATATCAAAATTTTCTGCATCCGTGTTGTTTGAAATGTCTTCATAATTTTCCTCCCTTTTCTGTTTGACGAAAAGAAACGTTGCAGGTAAAAATTGCAGCATACAACATTTGCTTTTCTCAAGGTTGGCTTGTCGGCACTTGTATTCAAGTGTGAATTTAATTTAATTAAGCTTACCGGTTCCGGTTCTATTGAGAGGGACAATGCCCATATTATGCCACAGTGTAATAGTATATAGTGCACAGAACAAACGCCTCATTTTCGCAAGTAATAAAGATGGGTGTCGGTGAACCAATCACTCGCACAAGATATCACTGTGGATGAGGGTGACTTAAAACTAATAATAATAATTGACTGACCACATAAAATCACCCCATTAAATTGATAATACATAGGTACTTATTTTTATTGCATTTTTGAATGGAGTCAGTTACAAGTTAAATGAGATGGATACGCTATTCATTTAATAACTTTTATGCACATTTAATGTAAACTAATCTACAATGTAACAAACAATGAAATGTATGAAAATCCATTTATGTTTTTGCAAAGATTAAAGGTCATGAGACGCATAGACAACTTGACAGATAAACCATGAACCAAAGAAGATTTCATTGATATTATTGAGCTGAAACGAAGCTAACCTTATCCAACTGTCAAGTATAAATATGAGATTATCCTTGCATTTGTGCTAATTCACAGAGTTGGACATTATCCAGAAGAAAATCAGCATCTAGGTACAAATACATATTATAATAAAATGTACGTATATCAACTGTCAAGTATAAATATGAGATTATCCTTGCATTTGTGCTAATTCACAGAGTCGGACATTATCCAGAAGACAATCAGCATCTAGGTACAAATACATATTATAATAAAATGTACGTATTTTTTTTTAAATAGGTCCATGACCCATAATCAACTTTCTCTTATTATTAAATCTTTGTGGAAACCTGCTAAATCCTCTCTCACATTTTACAAGCCAGCCATCACATTATTATAATGCATCCGTTTACAAACTAAAGTACATTAGTACATACCAAATCCAAATCTACTGCAGATTTTTTTATGGTAAGTATACATTAAAAAGTAACGTTTACAAAATACACATACATAAGCAAACTCAAATGTAAACAATAAAAAGCTGCCGTTTGAAACTATAGGCAAGAAATAGTGGCTGAAATTGGAAAAACCGAAATTGCAAAATGTATTTATTAATTATAAATGGACACCATGAAGGTAGCCGCAAATTTTTCATCAGATATTCGGCATTTCCATAATCATGTTATATTTTTCTAAATATTTTCGTACCCAATTATCCCGGTTATTACTTCCTGGTTCCCAATAAATTTTATTCGCGTATATGTACTGCTGACGTAAAATACTTATTAAGCAGCAATCAAGCAAATTGCAGATTTTTTTCAAAACTCATGACTAAAGATTTATCCTTAAAATGAGGATAAAATGGATGGCTCTACCATATACTTTCCTCCTGAGTAATAAACTTTAATTTACTAGCTAAACAGCATGATAATACGTAGATAGACGTGCATTCATGAAATTCTGTTTCATATATTCGTTTCACATCTATACATTGGCTGGCGATCACATATCCCATTACAGAGAGACAGCAAAAACTAGTTTCAAGAACAGCATTATGAAACAACAAAGACCACAACAACCGAACCCCGCACCAGAGTTGCAGTTGGTGGGTTAAAAGCTGAACATTAAAGGAGTTAAAAACCTGGTTATGCATAAGAAGTTGCTGTTTTAATAAAAATCATGTGAACTGAATACAGACTCGGCTGACTCTGTGGTACCATGAATGTTTTTAATAATTACAGCTTTTTCTTTCCACACTGAATACGTAATAATAATATACCTGCACCTTGCATGGTCCGGGAAAAAATTGTTGCTCATACTCTCTCAACATATGATGATGATTGCTTTTGCAGCAAATTAGTAAGTAAAAATTAGCTGTTTTAATTTTTTTTCTAGTAACTGTGATAGAAGAGAACACAGTATATGTAACAATGTAAGAATGTAACTGTTATATGTAGTACAATCTATTGATACCAGACCCGGTGTTATTAGTTGCAATATATAGCATAAGCTTAATCTTTGCGAAATGGCAAAGAGAACTTTGCTTCCGCACTTGCAACTTTGATTGCCTACGTTCATTAATTTCTTTTTACCCACCGGAAAGCATGTATCATTCTTGGAAAATGCAAAGTTAAAAGCTGAACATGTGAATGTAGTGAACAGTTTTAGGAAGCCAGTTACTGATGAAGTATGACTTCCAAAAGAAGTGCAGCGAAAAAAGGGCAAATTTCTACTTTTACGAATGTTAAATGCCCGTTTTCTATTACGACCCAAAAATGCACAATGATTGCTGGCGTGGTTAACGTGGTCATCGCTTTAATTGCATACTGTGTTTATTATCAGTATTTTCGCCCAAATTCAAGTGAAATTGTCTACACCAACACAGGAGCTGTTCAGGGTATCATTGGATATTCAAGAAATGGTAATCGACATGTCCAGTATCTTGGCATTCCATACGCGACGCACCAAAGATATGAGGTGAGTTCATATGCGTATATGCAATCAGTATTTTGCATTTCTGCATAATGTAAAGATTTAACTGACTGGGAATTTCTAGCCTCCAGAACCAACCGCTTGGGAAGGAGTATGGGATGCGTCGTTTTATCGACCCTTGTGCTTACAAGGTAATATTTTGAATTTTAGCTGCATTATGTGGCTCGTAAAAATCCGTGAGGAATTTTGACTCGTGCACCCAAAGTATGCATCATAATAACAATTTTTTTTTGTTAATTGCAAGTTGAGTCATTTGCAACCGGGTTCATTTTTGGTTCCGAAAATTGTTTATTCATAAACATTTTCAACAGCCTCGTAAAACAAAATATATCTAATTGCCAATTATTGCATGCAAAAAATTTACACAAATGAGTAAACTTTGTTATGTATTTTTTATTGTAGAAAGGAAAATCAGGAAAAGCAGTACTAGTGTACATTCACGGAGGTATTTTCCACGTTGGGGGCTCGGATTTTGCTGGCCCAAAATACTTTATGGACAGAGATGATATTATACTTATTACGATAAATTATAGGCTAGCCTCATTTGGTAAAAATCCAACCAGCCTTTATTGTACTTTATAGCTAAAACATTACCACTTTCTAATTTTTCATTTTGACATGCATTTGTAGGCTTCCTCAGTACAGGTGATGAAACAATTTGCGGGAACATGGGCCTAAAGGTGACTTATTTTTTTCGCTGCTTAATAGGCTATTGTTTCATATTGATTACCGGTTATTTGGATTTTACTTTGAAATAAATTTTCAGGACCAAGCAATGGCTTTGAAATGGATTAAAGAAAATATTCATTTTTTTGGTGGAGATCCGAACAAGGTATAAGACGTGTTTAATGTTGTCGGTACAAATTGTATGAAACGATCTTAGACTTACGAGTACAAGTTGTAAATCAAAATGTTGTGTCTATTTACATTAAGGTTACAATTTTCGGGGAATCAGCGGGAGGTGCAAGTGTGCATCATCACTTGTTATCCAAGACCTCAAAAGGTCTTTTTAGGTAAATACCCGCAACACATTACCTTTTCATATTAATTTAATTTAAACATTAAAATTTCAAAGTAAAACTATCATTTTTATAGCAAAGTTATTCACCAAAGCGGAAGTTCAATTAACTACTGGGCTGTATATAGAAATGTCAAGGAACAAGCCAAAAGATTTGCAGCAAAATTTAACTGTCCTACCTCATCTTCAAAAGAAATTGCCACATGCTTAAAAAGTATAGATGCAAAAACACTTGTGTTAGTTCACAGGGAATTAATGGTAAAAATCCCTTTTACAGTCTCACTGAAACAGTTTATAAAACATGTTTGGATTCTCTGGAAGCTAAAATTTTTTTACAACTATTAAACTTTTTAAGGATTTCTATCGGCCACAAATCAGTACATTTGTTCCTACAATTGAATCGCCAAAGTGCAAGTCACCTTTTTTAACAGAAGAACCGAGAAAGCTACTTGAAGAGGGAAAATTCTCTAGAGTAACTGTCATGACCGGGGTCAATTCAATGGAAGGCGAACTAATTTCTAAGAGTATGCACTCATAATAATTTCTTTTTTTTTCATATGAGTAAACCATTCAAAGTACAACATAATTTTGGATTCTTTTAGCCATAATTGCCAACCAAACAAAAATGAATGAAGCAAATGATAACTGGTATTATTGGGCACCCCAGACACTACATTATCCAGAGACCAGAAATGGATGTCTCTAGAAGACTTCGCGAATTTTATTTTGGAAATGCCAAAGAAATAAATAGTACAAAGTTTCAAAAAGCCTTTACAGATATGTTTGGGGATCGACTGTTTATAGTCCGCGGTGCGGTTGCAGCTCGTTTAGAATCAAAGTACACTCCTACTTACTTGTATTATTTTGACTACAGTGGAGTACACAATACCGGTGATTTACTTGCAAATGCTCAAGGCGATTATATTCCAAACTGGCTGAACATTGGAATATACGTGATTAAGCAATGGATATTCCAATTTCTCAGCATGATGCCAAAACGGGATGGCATTGGTGGTAATAATAAGCAAAAAAATATTTCTGCAGTAAAGAAAAACCAATAGTTTCATAGGAATGTAGTTACATTTATTTTAACAATTTCAGCATGCCACTCTGACGAAATAGCCATGCTTTTCAATAGAGATTTGGTGCATACAATGTCAACATCTCATCCAGATTATAAAATGTCTAGCGATCTCGTAAAACTATGGGTATCATTTGCCAATGACGAGTAAGTATTTATATTTGTGTATTTTCATTGTTGGAACAAATGAAAGTGAAATTTTATGAACAATTACTCTGCAACTCTTTTTGTTGTTTACTTTTAACTAAAAATTTAGACCTACACTAGTGTTCAGAAATGTCGTATGGCAGCCAATTTTGAATTCCTCAGATGTCAAGTACCTAAGAATAAATGAGCAACCTTCTGTGATATCAGAGCCTTTTGAAGAGCGACGCTTGTTTTGGGAGTCTTTAAATTTACCAAATTTGTAATTTGATATGTCAACATCTCATCCAGATTATAAAATGTCTAGTGATCTCGTAAAACTATGGGTATCATTTGCCAATGACGAGTAAGTATTTATATTTGTGTTTTTGGAACAATTTTGGAACAAATGAGAGTGAAATTTAATGAGCAATTGCTCTGAAACTCTTTTTAATGTTGTTTACTTTTATAATAAAAATTTAGACCTACTCTAGTGTTCAGAAACGTCGTATGGCAGCCAATTTTGAATTCCTCAGAAATAAAGTACCTGAGGATAAATGAACAACCTTCTGTGATATCAGAGCCTTTTGAAGAGCGACGCTTGTTTTGGGAGTCTTTAAATTTACCTAATTTGTAATTTGATACATTCCTGGAAAATAAACTTTTAAATCAATGTCAAGACCTCTTCCTTTATGGATTTCATTGTGGTCCTAGCTGTAATTTTAATTTTAATTTCTTAAACATAAACACACACTCCTATAGCATACGTGGTCCCTCAAAATACTGATTTTAACCCACACGAAACAACACAATATGCGGATGAACCACCAGAGAACACTAATCTCACTGAAAACCTAAAACATTGACAAATACACATAGTCTCAACATTTCATAATAATGCAGTATGCAGTTGTTGTGCTGAATTGAAATGATCATCATTCATCATCATACTTTGAAATATTAAAGTATAAATCCAACGCATCTTGTGTTTTTACCATAAAATAGGCTCTTTTGTTACGTTGCACGCTTGCACGAACTAGGAATTCATAACGGAAGGGATGATCATCATCATACTTTGAAATATTAAAGTATAAATCCAACGCATCTTGTGTTTTTACAATAAAATAGGCTCTTTTGTTGCGTTGCACGCTTGCACGAACTAGGAATTCATAACGGAAGGGAATAAAAACGCTCATGAATGAGGTTGTTCTGTGAGTGTGTAGTATTAAGCACTAAAATTGAATTCAATGAAACCCGTTTCTCACAAAACCTAACAATGATTTCATGTATTCATCGTAATAATCACCACGAAACATGCAGCATACCCACATGCGTTATGCAATCATGAGGTACAGAAATGTTCAAACAAACGGGTACATGCATACTATCTCTATTGTAACAGTTAGAAAGGTGAAGATGGACCGACAAGTGTCCGTGCTGTATTTTCTTGAAAACATTCGTTTTTCATCATCTGTACTATGAATTTTTTGCTGAGGTAAGCGTACATTAAAAGAGATTATTCGAAATCGGTTTCCTGTACGACTGTACCGTACCACACAGATTTTGGTGAAAGATAATGTATTCAGTGAGTCTGTTTCAAAGAAATTAGAATTTTGTGCCAGACAGGCATTGCTTGACAGAAAATGCGTGCTGCATTAATTGTCAAAATCGTATAGCTTTTTTTGTATTCTAGCTTTACTAAATACTGGATAACACTTTCCTTCCAGGAGTCAGTGCCAAAAGGTGTCCAACGCCATTATTCTCACGTTACCCAAAAGCAATAAATATGGCAAAGACAAAGCTGATAATATCCTCAATTATTGTGTTGGCTGCAGTAGCTTATAACTATTACAGAAATATTAAAGTTCTCAGTCCCATTATTGAAATTTCAACGGGCAAACTCCAGGGTGCTATAACGCTGTCAAGAAATGGAAAAGAAATCCATGAATACCTCGGCATCCCTTATGCCAAACCACCAGTCGGAGACTTACGATTTGAGGTTATTTGAGAAATAATAGCATCATAAAAAGTTTCACGATTCCTATTACTATATTATTAATAATTTTGTGCAATGATAAATACTAAATAGCCTCCACAACCGGCTGAACCATGGGAAGGAGTCAGAGATGCAACATCCTTTGGTCCAAAATGTATACAAGTGGATATCATTACTCAACAATTTTATGGCGATGAGGATTGTCTGTCTTTAAGTAATTAGAATATTCAGCCGCTAATTTTGTTCTTCCAAGTAAAAAGAGTATCGTTTCAATTGAGTAATTGTTTGTAGATGTATTTTATCCCAAAATGGAGGAACCTAGAAAACCTCTTCCCGTAATAGTCTTCATTCATGGGGGACTATTACATTACGGTTCCGCTGATGTTTTCAAAGCCAAATACTTTGCGGATGAATCCGTCATTTTGGTTACAATTCAGTATCGCCTTGCAGCGTTAGGTTAGAATATTTCAAAGTTTAATGCATACATTCTAGAGTAATTGTTGATAATAGTTGTCGACATTCCTGATTCTCACAGGTTTCTTAAATACCGGAGATGAAGTGGTCCGAGGAAATATGGGTAGGCTTATCTTATTGGGTTTTTGGGGTGTTGAAGCATTAATCTTACGAGTCAACACGCCTGTTGACGCATAAGATTTTTTTATGAGTCAACACCCCAAAAACCCAATAAATATAATCATACCAAAATATATGTAGGCCTCAAGGATCAAGTGCTTGCCCTAAAGGTAAAAACTTTAAATTATTGAAACTTTCATTTTGCAACAAGGCATTTGAAATTTTACAACCGAAAAATAAACGTTGTAATGATTTTTTTTTCATTGGCATGCTCTAAAGTGGGTCCAGGAAAATATGTAAGCATCTTTTCATTCTAAAATATCTATTTTATGTATTTACTCTTTGAAATTACCTACCACTTCTATCATATTTAGAAAACATTTCGGAGGGGACCGGAAAAGGGTTACAATTGTCGGTGAAAG
>JAANSP010000568.1:0-20207 GCA_036850745.1 Homidia socia | reverse complement strand
ATATTTTGGGGTTGCGGACTTGTTTTTATTCTGTTTATTTTTATTATCTAGGTAGAGTTGCGGTACACATGTGGTAGCTCAAACCTTATACTTTATGGCATCAGCTGAGTTGTTTGTCTGTCCATCATCCAAAGAATTGTATCCAAGGCTTCCCTTTGAAGCAACCTTTTAACGTGCAGCTAGTTATCCTTACCGCTTGTTTGAAATTATAATTTTTTATATGTATTTGTTATTATGCAGTCCTCTAAATATTTTATAAAATGGTCGACAAAACTTGAAAGAGAATGGTTGGATTGAATATGTAGAAATATGGAAAGAGACTGAGAGAGTAGACTGCTGGAAGGGAGAATTATTTTTGGAGACACATTTCAAGCGAATATGGACTTGTAATGCCCACTTTAAAGAGAGATATGAATGGATGGATGGAGTAATATGCAGCAGCAGCAGCCATTTCCATTTACAGTGGTTTGTGTGGTGCTGGTGGCAGTGTGGTAGCCTTATTTTTTGAATCATCTAAATAATATGTCGTTTTTTTTCTTCTTTCCTTTTTTCACCATGACGTCGGCAGTGATGATGATCATGTTGAGGTATTTTGGTGGAAAAGGTGGCAATCGGATTTACATTTGAAAAAAGGTGCTTTTTTTCAAAAAGAAAAAAGAGAGTAGTTGTTTGTGTGTGTTTTTGTATATGCTTTCCATTATATTTTCCCCACTTTCCTGTCCATAACTTTCTCCTCTCCGTCACCAAAAGTAATAGGCATGCCTCTCTACTCAGAAAATATCATTCCATCTCTTCTTCTTCTTCTCCGCAGCATTTTCACTCACTCGCCATTCAATATCCATCCTCTCTAAAAGATTGTTCAGGTACAGTTTCACTCTCTATTTACTTGGTCTTTTCCATGCAATTTCACTTATAGCAGCAGCAGCANCCATGCAATTTCACTTATAGCAGTAGCAGCAGTAGAATCACCATGAATTGTAAAAAAAACTGAAAAAGTCAGAGAGTCAGCTGAAGAAAGAGAGAGCGAGAAAAATGGATGTGTTTGTTTGTCTGTTTGTTTGTGTGTCTTGCCGTTTTATTGACGTAACGAAACGTAACGTAAACGTAACTCGATTGTAAATATCGGCCTTTTTCACATGACGACCGTAATGACAACGCCCTTGAAACATGACACGGTCAAAGGATATCCCTTCAAAAATATTTGTTGGACGGACGTGCCTGGCTATTTCCTGTGATGACATACTCAACTATTCATTTCAAGAAATCCAAAGCGAAATGATGATGATGACGCATAGCACATTAATGAATAATTATTTTTAAAACCAAGTCAAACAAAAGGGCAGAATTACAAAAGTCAAAATGTCTACAGAATATTCCAAGATTGTCCTTAGGATTTGTTCAGTTGATACATTTTACGTTGCATTTTTTTTGGAAACTGTACAAACTACGTTCCCATTTTTTGCTTCAAGGGTGATCACATGCTTAGCTGTATAATGCTCAATACACAGAAAAAAAGAGAGAAAGAAATGCTAGAAAAAAAGTGGCTTTTTCTCTTGTTCCTCCATGCCGCTCAGCTTCCTTGTGCAAATCTTCTCTGAAGGGGCTTTCCACTTTCTGAATAGCAGATAAAAAAATGATCAACGGCTCTTTCTCCCTACTTCTTTTTTGCATGGTTGGTAGACTAGCGTGTGATGGGATTTCCTTTCTCAATAGAAAACAGACGAATAAAAATATTGCAACTTTCTCTGCCGCCGCTTTTGCTCCTCAAGTTACTATAGAGTCTTGGTTGACTCTGGTTTCCCATGTCAAAATGTTCAATTCAAGTTGCGCTGCAGCTTTTTATATTCATAATGGTCATGGTTGCATAAAACTGCGAAAAAAATCCATTCATGATGACGATAATAATAATAATAATATTTGGTTTCCCATGTCAAAATGTTCAATTCAAGTTGCGCTGCAGCTTTTTATATTCATAATGGTCATGGTTGCATAAAACTGCGAAAAAAATCCATTCATGATGACGATAATAATAATATTTGTACTTTGTCCCCAGGCGTTGTACGCGTTTTACATTGAATTACCACAGTGGTGGAGTGGTAAAGTATGTAGGAAAAAAGGGAAATTTTACATCTTTGTTTGTTTTAATTTGAATTGACATAAAAGAGTAACGACCCATTTGACTGCTGCAGCATTCTGCTTTTCATGCGGCTGTACTTACATAATAAAAATGTAGTTTCATGCATCGCCTCCCGTTTGCATTTTTTTCGCTGGCATGCCGTTATAATTGTACAACAGGGTATAATATTTTGTGCTGTGGAAGTAGTCGAGCATGAGCATACACACGGGGAAAACTAGCACCAGGTTGAGAATAAATGGCTGCTGCTGCTGCGGTAAAAAAACTGACTGAAAAAAAATTCGAGGAAAAAATGGGTTTTATGCTGCGTAATACGTAATATTTATTTTTGGGTGGCGTAATTGATTTCAAAGGACGCTATTTTAGTGAAGACGTTATTTCCAAAATAAACGGAGCTCTAGCCCCATTTATAAGTGATTGGGAAGCGGATTAATTAAATTGATTGTTTTTATTATTGAATTGCAGAGTGGTCACTGTTCGGACCATTGTTTGCATGGGCAGCATAGTGTCTTTCCCGAGCACCAAACCAGCCACGGTTACAGTATCTTGTCGGCCTCTAGACGAAGTTCGAAGTTTAGCCAAGGACTTTTTTGATCAGTATTATCATTCAATTAAGAGGTAAAAAAACTCTGGTAAATTAATTACAAGCGGCATATATAAATTTTTTCTTAGCATAATCCATTTCCACTTTTTTTGAAAAATTAGATACAATTCCACGTCCCATGTACAACGGTGGGAGCAAGTGTTGGCAGAGTTGCAGGAGACGGGAACATACAACTTGACCGAGACTGAGCTTGTTTACGGGGCTAAACTCGCGTGGAGAAATTCTGTGCGCTGCATTGGACGAATACAATGGGCAAAGTTACAGGTAAAAAATTGAAGAAAAAACAACACCGCATTAAATTATAAAAAATTATTTAGAAATGAAACTGAAAATCGCTATTTCTTGTCAGGTTTTTGACGCGAGAAGTGTAACAACAACAACGGGCATGTTTGAAGCAGTCTGCAAGCACATCAAGTACGCAACAAACAAGGGAAACATCCGCTCTGCCATCACAATCTTTCCTCAGAGGACGGACGGGAGGCATGACTTTAGAATATGGAATCCGCAACTGATCACATACGCTGGCTACCGGGAAAGTGATGGGAGCATTGTCGGAGATCCTTTAAGCATTGAGTTTACTGAGGTAAATAAATAAATATTTTTTGGTTTAGTTTGATAAACGAGAACAAATTGATGCAACTTTGATGCTGGTTGTGTTTTCATTCAAGGTTTGTATGAAACTTGGCTGGAAAAAGGCGAAACACACAAAATGGGATATTCTTCCGCTGGTCTTGTCTGCGGACGGACATGACCCGGAGTACTTTGAAATTCCTTCGGAGCTAATTCTAGAGATTCCCATTCGACATCCAAAGTAGATTGATGATTTATTTAAACTTTATATACGTGTTCATGTTCAAGGTGCTCATTCTTTTTCAAGCAGGATTGGGATTATTATTTATTTAACTTTGTTAATTTATTCAAAAGTTTTGAATGGTTTGCTGAAATGGACTTGCGTTGGTATGCACTTCCGGCGGTCTCTGGTATGCTGTTTGACTGTGGAGGACTGGAGTTCACTGCGTGTCCCTTGGATTATTATTTATTTATTTGCAACTTTGTTGATTTATTCAAAAGTTTTGAATGGTTTGCTGAAATGGACTTGCGTTGGTATGCACTTCCGGCGGTCTCTGGTATGCTGTTTGACTGTGGAGGACTGGAGTTCACTGCGTGTCCCTTTAACGGATGGTACATGGGCACAGAAATTGGGTGTCGGGATCTCGGTGACGTTCATCGTTACAATATGTTGGAAGTATGCAGAATACCCGCACTAGTTTTTTATGAGAACAATGAATATTATTGCGAGCTTTCAGTTTGCTTATTTTGCTGAAAAATAATTTGCATTTGTTTTCCAGGAAGTTGCAATTAGAATGGGACTGGACACGAAAAATTCCAACAACCCTGTGGAAAGACCGAGCCGTGGTCGAGCTTAATCTTGCTGTGTTGCACAGCTACCAGAAAGCTGGCGTCACAGTTGTTGACCACCACACAGCCTCCGAGTCGTTTATGAAGCACTACGAAAACGAAATGCGTGTTCGAGGCGGCTGTCCAGCAGACTGGGTCTGGATAGTGCCTCCAATGTCAGGCTCCTCCACTCCCGTATTCCACCAGGAAATGGCACTCTATTCATTTAAAGCCCAATTACGAGTACCAGGAGCCAGCGTGGAAAACCCACATCTGGAAAAAAGGCGCTAGTCAGAGGGACGGCGCATCTGCTGTTGCCGCCACCAAAAGTCGAAAAGGAACACGTCGAAAATTCCACTTTAAGGAAATTGCTCGCGCTGTCAAATTTACGTCGAAACTCTTTGGCAAGGCGCTCTCCAAACGGGTCAAGGCTACCATTCTCTACGCCACGGAAACGGGCAAATCTGAAATGTATGCGAGGAGGCTGGAGGAAATTTTTGGGCATGCTTTTAACGCTCAGGTACGGATAAACTTTCCACCAGCACGCTTTCTCTATCGCATTGTCCTTTGCACAAAAAATAAAATAAATCTTAATAAAATTTAATCCTGCTCCACTTTCTATCCGTCGTCCTCTCTGCAATGACATGTGCACAGGTGTGTAAAATGGATGAATATGACATAATCAATATTGAACACGAAACGTTGATGCTTGTGGTGACGTCCACATTTGGAAATGGTGATCCACCAGAAAACGGCGAGGTAGATTTTTCAAAATTAAATCATTCCTCTGGCAATTTATTTTTTAATTCGCAATAATTGAATTTTGATGCCTTTACCCAGCAGGATTCCCCATTTTTAACTACTGTTATTATTAATTATTAATTCTTTGTCACTTTTCTTGTTTTTCTTGTTCCAACTGCTTTCTCGCCACAGTCTTTTGCACACAGTCTCTACGCCATCAAAATGAACCAAGGCTTAAGTCTAGGCGCCGATGATTTAAGGTAACTAACCATTTAACTTGCTCTTCTCTCAACAAGCGTCCTCTTGGCTCAATGTCTAAAATAAATTGTTCCATTAAATGTGTGCGAGCATTTATTGTTGTTAAAATGTTGATTGATTTTTTTATCAAAGTTTCTGTGTTTGATTATTAAATGCAATAATGATAAAAATAACAATAAAATATCCGTTTCTGTGGTCTGCTCTAAGTTATTGTTTCTGTTCAATAAAATATTTTATTGTCAATGTTCTTATCGGTGTTATCATTTAATTATATAATTGTTGTGATAATGCTCAGCTTTGGCTCAATGTCTAAAAATAAATTGTTCCATTAAATGTGTGCGAGCATTTATTGTTCTTAAAATGTTGATTGATTTTTTTGTCAAAATTTCTGTGTTTGATTATAAAATGCAACAATGCTAATAATAACAATAAAATATCCGTTTTTTTGGTCTGCTCTAAAATTTATTGTTTCTGTTCAATAAAATATTTTATTATTACTGTTCTTATCGGTGTTATCATTTAATTATATAATTGTTGTGATAATGCTCAGCACTGCTCATATAAAAATGTTACAAATTTACTGCATGAGTGATATTTAAACGCATTAACTATTATTGTGATTATTGTAAGCATTACTGTTGTTGTTGTTATTATTTCTGCTCTAAGTTATTGTTTCTGTTCAATAAAATATTTTATTGTCAATGTTCTTATCGGTGTTATCATTTAATTATATAATTGTTGTGATAATGCTCAGCACTGCTCATATAACAAATGTAACAAATTTACTGCATGAGTGATTACTTAAACGCATTTATTATTATTGTGATTATTGTAAGCATTCCTGTTGTTGTCGCTGTTATTATTCTTATGATTACTTATTTTAGTAAAGACGGTAAAAGCAGTAAAAGTAAAGCAGCATGTGCTCGTTGTGTTTTACAAGACTCGTTCCTTCTTTTAATTTTTTAAAGCATGGCAAGCTCGAAATCATTTATAAAAATGAACAGTCAGACAGACTCGGTTGCAGCAGCGGAGAGACGCTTCGATAGAAATGACTCGTTGAAAGGAAGTCAAATCTCAGACATTATGTCGGATGACAATCTAGGACCTTTACGAAATATCACGTGAGTACTCATTACCGCTCCTAAAAATCAAAAAAAAATAATCACAGAACGAGAAGAGTGAAATTGCTCATCATTTTGAAATGCATGTTGTGTGTGTGGGCTTTTTTCAATCTGCTTCCCTTCCGTAGATTCGCCGTTTTTGCTCTGGGATCCAGTGCGTATCCAAATTTTTGTGCGTTTGGACGCTACGTGGATAATCTCTTTGGAGAGTTGGGGGGAGAACGGCTTATGAAACTAACTTGTGGGGATGAGCTGGCAGGACAGGATCAGGCCTTTAGGACATGGGCGGCAGGAATATTTCAGGTAAAAATCCATACCATTTTTTTAATAAACAGTTTTAAGGTCGAATGAAAATGAAAATTTACCCCGTGTTTTTTTAGACGGCTGCCGATTCCTTCTGTTTAGACTTTGACAAGAACATGGTGGAAATATCTGTCTGCTCTCAAGGCGGACACGCTGTCACCAGAATCCGTGAGATTTCTCTCGGTTCAGGCTGCGGATGACGAAGTGCAAGGTTTGTAAAGGCTCATTTTAAAGTTGACTCGCAGCAAACGAAAAAAACAGCGGATTTTCCCAATGCGCTAATTAACTTTACAGTTACACGTTGTCTGATTAAAATGTGATTATGATTTGTACACATGTTCATTTGTAATCAATAAAAAATAACGATAACTTTTCCATTGTGAAATTTAGCCCTGTCAAAACTGCATAATCGCACAGTGGCCATGTACAATATGATTGAAAAAGTCAATTTACATGAAAGTGATGAACTAAGGTATGGTTGCGTACAGCAACAAAAAATAAAATACTCGTGTTGTAATGTAATAAAGCAGTATACTTGCTAATTGTTTGTGTCATTAGTTTAGTTGATGTTTTCAAACTAAAAAAATATTCATTGCACTCAAATAATTACACTTTCTAATCGGTATTTTCTTTCGAACAACAGCCGAGTGACAATCAAAGTGGTCCTCCGCAAGCGCCTCAGTTCCAAGGAGCCTCTCAGCTATCAAAGCGGAGATCATGTGGGCATAATGGCGGATAACCGGAAGGACTTGATTGACGCCATTTTTAAAAAATATTCATTGCGCTCAAATAATTACACTTTCTAATCGGGATTTTCTTTCGAACAACAGCCGAGTGACAATCAAAGTGGTCCTTCGCAAGCGCCTCAGTTCCAAGGAGCCTCTCAGCTATCAAAGCGGAGATCATGTGGGCATAATGGCGGATAACCGGAAGGACTTGATTGACGCCATTTTGGAGCGGCTTGCAAACAAGCCGTCTACGGATGACGAGCCCGTTCAACTGCAACTTCTTCAAGAAAAGCACACCCCAATGGGTAAAGTGCTGCAGTAACTGAATCCATTTTTATCTATCGCTTTCAACATGGAACTGCAAGATTATGAACTCAAATATTTTGTAAATTTCTGATTAGGGGTTCAAAAGCAGTGGATTCCCCACGAGCGACTGCCAAAGTGCAGCCTTCGTCAACTACTTACGAGATACCTGGACGTGACCACACCTCCACGACCAAATCTTCTCCTCTACTTGGTCCAGTGTACGGAAGATGCAGAGGAACAGGAGTTGCAGCCTTCGTCAACTACTTACGAGATACCTGGACGTGACCACACCTCCACGACCAAATCTTCTCCTGTACTTGGTCCAGTGTACGGAAGATGCAGAGGAACAGGAGCGTCTTAACTCATTAGCAAAGGTCACTCATGACGGGAAATTACGTAGCAATTAATTCAAATAGCGTGATGATCATTTATAAAATTTTATTTTTTTGTGCCTAGGATCCTGATGTGTACGAGCACTGGAAGCAGTATTATTGGCCGAATCTTGCCACAGTTTTGGAGCAGTTTCCAAGGGTTCGGCCTGACGCAACTGTTTTGTGTACAATGTTGCCCCTTCTCCAGCCAAGATTCTACAGTGTTTCCTCATCCCCCCTGGCATACTCTGATGAGCTGCATCTCACCGTCGCTGTGGTCAGCTACAAATCCAGGGGCGGGGAAGGTCCCGTGCACTACGGCGTTTGTTCCAACTACTTGAATGACGTGACTATTGGGGACTTGGTGCCATGTTTCGTGAGAAGGTAACGTCATTTGCGTAGACATAAGGAGTGTGCTAGTTCCACCTCGCGCTGCTTTTATGTCGTCCTGTCGCCCTCTATTTTCTCCTCAACACTTGTATTCTTTTGCAAACTCTCCACAGTGCTGTGTCGTTTCACATGCCTGCCGATATGAGTCGCCCTATGATCATGATCGGTCCCGGCACCGGGATAGCTCCCTTCCGAGGCTTTTGGCAAGAGAGAAAGCTAAAAGTGAGGGAGCACCCTGCTGGAAGATTTGGGAAAATGACGCTCTTTTTCTGGCTGCAGAACAAAGGAAATGATTCTCTACCGATCGGAGCTGGAGGCTTTGAAAAAGGAAAATATTCTCTCCGACATATTCCTCGCGTTGTCCAGAGAGCCGGCTGTGAAAAAGGTAGGTGATCCAACAGAAAGGGAACGCTGCTGCCAGCAGAAGTAATAACTATTCTCTTGTGTCTCTGTTGCAGACATACGTACAAGACTTGTTGAGACGAGAGGGGGACTCTGTAGTGCGCCAGATAATGCAGGAGAGCGGACACATTTATGTTTGCGGAGATTGTACCATGGCTGAAGACGTGTACCAAACCCTCAAGTCTATCGTACAGGAAGTTGGCAACTTTACTGACTCGGAGGTGGAAAATTTCATGCTGTCCTTGAGGGTACGTTGCTACTGTATCCCACCTTTTTTTTCTTTTTTCCTTTCAAAAAATTACTCAACAAGCCAGTCACACGCTCTAAAGTGCATACAGGCATCACCCAAAAAACGTGTTTAAAAAAGTTTAATTTTGCTTCTTGTCAACTTTCAGGATGACAATCGATATCATGAAGACATTTTCGGAATAACTCACAGGACAGCAGAGGTTCACGAAAAGGTGAGACAAACGGCAATGACCCGTATCGAGTCCAATTACAGTCTCAACAACGCCAACGTAGCAAAGTAGTCGTTCTTTTAAAAAAAGTTAATTTTGCTTCTTGTCAACTTTCAGGATGACAATCGATATCATGAAGACATTTTCGGAATAACTCACCGGACAGCAGAGGTTCACGAAAAGGTGAGACAAACGGCAATGACCCGTATCGAGTCCAATTACAGTCTCAACAACGCCAACGTAGCCAAGTAGTCGTTCTTCTCGTCATTTTCGAAATTATACATTTTCATCGCGTAAACTCTAAAAAAAGTAACCATATTCCTACAAAAATAATAATAAGCTATTACTCTGCTATTTTAATGTACTTAAACCACACATAATTGTCTCAACAACGCCAACGTAGCAAAGTAGTCGTTCTCTTCGTCATTTTCGAAATTATACATTTTCATCGCGTAAACTCTATAAAAGTAACCATATTCCTACAAAAATAATAATAAGCTATTACTCTGCTATTTTACTGTACTTAAACCCCACACAAGCACGTAAATTCCTCCAGTCAAATCTATACAAATGTTACCAGCAAACCCTTTTCCTCTAAAAACAAAGTCATTGTGAAGCATTTCCTGATTGACGCAACAACTACACTATATTTTCATCAAGTCTTTGGTCAATTTTTTACTTAAATATTGTCAACCTTGTAATCTCTTGTAAAAAACATCACTGCCCACCCTCCAATGCATACATTTTTAAGTTTGTAAACTACTCCAATAGTTTCAGTTGTTGACTAGCTTCTCCGTCCAAGTTACGTGTACTCCAATTTTTTTAAGCGGCCGCACAAAATACATTAAATTGCACCTACTTCACCACAAAATTAACTGCTACTTTTTTAATTGGTGGCCAAATGGACTGCTTTTCAACTACACACCCAGCTAATTAATTATTTCACAATAATGCTACTGATTTTCAATTGCATTTTCAACCTCTTTGAAACGCACAAACCGTAAAACAGAATTGCAGGACTTTAGCTACTTTTCTGTATTTACGCATGTAAGAATAATCCTTCCCAAAAATAAGAAACTTTGCATCCTTTTTCAGCATCCAACCAAGTACTTGTACATTTACTGGAGACAAAACGGTCGATAATAAAAAATCTAATTTACACTCTCAAACTTTACAATAGTGGCAGTATGCAGTACTTAGTGAGAATTAGAAAATGGAGAAAAAAATATTTAATAATGTAGTTTTGAAACAAAGTGTAATTTCTGTGTCATTATTCAAAAAAATACAATCCTTCCTTATTCCCTTTTTACGTGTCCTCCCATTCAATACATACCTATCTACCTGAATGATATTCGCGAAAACAGGCATCTAGTTGAAACTGAAAAACTTTTACAAATTAATTCCCTTTCCATTCATTACCTTTTAAGTGTTCCGCGCAGCCTTGTATTTAATAAAAAATGTAGTTAAAGGCGATTATTGGTCTACTTTTACCTGACTCTAAAACATTTCTCATAATACTTTCAGCTTTTTTAAGCATTTAAAAAAGTACGGATTCCATTCCATGCTGACTACCAGTCTTACTGTATATATAAATACATATTTACACTTACATCAATTCCTATTTATTTTTATTTACTTTTTTGAATAAACTTTAAATAAATTAGCAGAGTTTCAGAGCCACTAGATAACATCCTCTTTACACCAAAAACTAGAAGAGCCAACATTTTGCTTTGCATATCTTTTCACAAGAATTTAAATAGCATTTCTTGTAAAAAATATATCCCATTGCACTTTATACCAGCAAGTATTTTGTGATGATGACGATTGAGAGTTCGAGAGGTACAACATTTGAATGTAAAAAATATTTAACTAGGTAATTATTATTATTACAATAAATATCAGGATATTGTACAGTGTTTATCCTCACAAAAAAATGTGCAAGTTCTGCCTAAATTTAGTCCAGAAAAAAAATATATTGATAAGTTGGTGACGATAATAAATAAATAAATAACTGCAAAGGATTGAATAGTATTCTAATTTATCTGAGTATTTTTTTGAAAGAAAAACATGTGTTTGCGTAACTACCACAATCAAATCACACTCTGCACCAATAATAAACTTGAATGTTTTAAGAACGGTTACAACTGTAAAAAACAATTAACGGCGGCATCTCTTGCAAATTCCAGTCGAGTATTTACTACTTGAGTAAATAATAAAGTTGTCAAGGGAGTTTCATTTGTCAAGCAAGATGTATTATTATTGTTAGGCATAATTAATTAATTAAATAATTCTAATGGATGTTGTTTTTTGTTGTAACTAATCTTGTTGGTAGTAGACAGTAGTCTGAGAATGATCATTATTATAACCATGGTTAATTAAGAATAATATGTAATTAATATTTGCTGTACATCTTCAAATTAACGTGATGTCTCTTTGTCTCTCTTAATGTTCTACAACAACACAAAATGATGACTTTGTCTCCCTGGAAGAAATAATAAATTTATAAAAATCTACTTTCAATTTCAAAACGTGATGCGTATCTTGAATTATTATTAATCATCTTGTAAAAATTTTGTTGAATACACATGTTCCTTTGCCAGCATTTTTTATCATCATTTCTGTGTACTGAAGAACAGATCTAAAATGGAGTCAAGTGAGGAGGGCAAGGGGCGAATTCAGATTCGCCAAGTGTCTAAATACACAACACAAAAGCAGGAATTTCTTGTACCGGTACAGGAGGAGCCAGCACCACAGGATCAAAAATCTCTGCTGCTGCTGCTTTGAAATACCGTTATCATATCATCAAAGAACAAAGTAATCCCTCTATCTTCTCTTGGAAATTTTTAAACATTTTTTACATTTCTCAAATGCTCCTCGCACTTTCATCAGATTGAGGAGGGCAAGGGGCGAATTCAGATTCGCCAAGTGTCTAAATACACAACAAAAAGCAGGAATTTCTTGTACCGGTACAGGAGGAGCCAGCACCACAGGATCAAAAATCTCTGCTTTTGCTACTTTGAATACAGTTATCATCAAAGAACAAAGTAGTCCTTCTATCTTCTCCTGTAAATACACACATTTTTTACATTTCTCAAATGCTCCTCGCACTTTCATCAGATCAAAACCAACAATTTTTTTATGCTCATGTCCGTTACATATTTGCTTTGACGCTCTGCTTTACTGCTACGTCGTGGTCACTTCTCAACATTTATATGAAATTACTAACATGTATTAATTTTTTGCACGTTTCACCCTCCATGTGACGAGTTTCCAGTTTTTTGGTCAATTTGTTCCAATTGGCAGTGGTGAACAGAAGAAAAAACCGCAGCGGGTTTGACCACTGACCCCCATGCATTCAACCGCTGATCTCCGCTTTAAAAAAATCAAATGGTAAAAATTGTGAGCCCCATCGAGCCACCATTATTTTCACCGTCATGGTCGTATTTAAGGTATCAACAGGAAAATAAAATTGTGCTAGAGCCCGTGTTGTAGTTGGCAGAAGTTGTCTTCTTTTTCCTTTCATTCATCTTCTCTTTTGAAGCTGCTGAAATGGTGGTAGTGGAAGTCAAAGTAGTACTCGAGAATGCACTTAGGTGTACGTGCATGCATTTTTAAGGAGCGACAAAGAGGATAAATCTTTGAAGTAAATCAACTCTTGTGGATCGCTCCACTCTCGCACAACTAGTCACAAGCAGGCAGGCAGCATAGAAAAGCCCATCGTCGTAAATGTGGATTGTGGATGGATGGATCAAAGAATGCCTACCAACACAGACACAGACAGTCAGTGGGTAGCAGCAGCAGAGTGGCTTTTTTTTGTGGAAGTATAGGAATTTTGTCGGGAGGGAAAAAAGTGGAAAGGGATAAGTGAAACATACAGAGAGAGAGAGAGAGTGGAAAGAGAGAGGTTGGCTTTGACTTGTTGAAGGAGAATCAAGAACAAGAAGTAGTAAAAGAAGAGGAATCAGAACAAGTGGCGATGGTGGAAAAGTTGAAAGATTTTTTGGTAAAATACTGGGAGGAGGAGGAGAAGGAGGACGTGGACGGATGCAGTGTAATGTAATGTACATTGTTCACGCTCATAAAATAATGGGCTCGAGTAGTTTAAGCTCATTTACTAACGGAAAGTTGAGAGAGGGTTGCTGCTGCTACTACTACTACTACTTCACTTTACTCAACATTACCTCTTTGCAAAGTCGTGTAAACAAGCGCATAGCCAGCTTTATAAGAATCCACCTGTTTGTCTGTCTATCTCCTTGGACTCGACAACAATAGATTACACCCCACAGAGTTTCATGACAGTTTGCTCCATTTGCTGCAGCATGCGTTTTGCACAAAAATAGACGTACACGTAGAAACACGTTTAAAAAGGGTCTCGCTACTTTGTGCTGTCTGGTTTGAAATTGTTTACAACTCTATAAAGGAAATCAAGTCAAAGTTATATTAACAATTTTTTTTATCCTCCAGTCACTCAGTCAGTCTGTCAGTAGTCAGTCTGAGGAGAGGAGTAAATAAATAGGTAGTAAATGTAGTCATGGCGGTGGATGGAAACGACGGAGAACAAAGGAAAAAGAGGAGCAGAAATAGTAATAATAATAATCAGAGTCAGAGTGGAGTAGTTGTAGTATAGCAAGAAGGAGAAGAGATTGTTGTAGCTTTTCGCATCATCAAAATATCTTTTCCTTCTTTTCTCTCACTGTCTATTCCTCTCCCTTGTCTCTATTTACGTGTTTTCGCTCTCCCTCTTTCCCAAATAGCCATTTATTTCACTTTATTTTTTTGCCTTGTGNTGTAGCTTTTCGCATCATCAAAATATCTTTTCCTTCTTTTCTCTCACTGTCTATTCCTCTCCCTTGTCTCTATTTACGTGTTTTCGCTCTCCCTCTTTCCCAAATAGCCATTTATTTCACTTTATTTTTTTTGCCTTGTGAAAAAAAAGACATGAGCAGCTAAAGGTAAAAGAGGCAAGTGCAAGTGGGGAGAAAAGCCTCAATAAAGAGAAAGAGAGAGAATCAAGGGAAAAAGGATGGGAACGAGTGGGAACATTACAGCGGCAGAAGCAGCACAACAACAACAGGTCATGATGATGGGACGAGAATGCCAGCAGTTGAAGGCATGTACAACAACAACGGGAAATGGAATGCAACAGTAAAATGGATGGAGGAGAGATGATGATGATGATGGTTGGGAACAAGATGAAAAAGTGTATCATGGCAGGGTTGTTGAAAATTTGTAAGGCGATGATAGCTTTTTGGCCATTTGGTTCTGCGAAAAAAATGGAATGCTGAGAGCCAGAGTGAGGAGCGCAACATGCTGAATTGGCTTGCCAATGATGATGATCATCATCATCATTTCGATATTCGTAGTAAAAAATATGGCTGAGCAAAACAAGTAGTAGTGGTGATGGTGGTGGTAGCGTATTGTTCTATTTTGGAGTCATGTTGTGTGTTCGAGTGGTGGTGGTGCTGCTGCTGCCAATAGAACAAGGCGGAACTAGCCAGCCACCATTCTCTGTCGAAAGGACAAACGAGAAGGGTGACTGGAAGGAGTGGAAGCATTATCAAAATCAGCCTCTCCATTTCATCCTCAGATTGCCTTCTTTATCAGCCATCTGAATGGTGGTGGTAGTGATGGTGAAGTGACAGTGGACTGTAACTACTCTACTTGTACAATTTGGTAATCAAAAAATATAGTTTTGTTAACTTACTGAAACGTTTAAAATGTAAAGGTAGCAATTGATAGCAACAGTTTAAGTGGAAAAAAATTTTGAATTAAAAAAATAAAAAGTGAGTGAGTGCAAAATTTTGAAGCGAAAAGAATTCTGCGAATCATAGTGCTAGTTAACTACTTGAATGACTAAAACGCAACAAATTTAGACAATAGTAGCAAAAAAACTGGCATCATCATCAACGTCACTTCTGCAATTTGTACACGTAACACTTGAAGCGGCATTTATTGTGATAAATAAAATAAGAAGAAGATTGAGTAGAAAAGGAGATCAAGTCAACAAAAGAGCGCAACAGGGTCAAACATTGCCCGTTTTTTATTCATCAGCCATCATTCGGCAGCAGTGGCAATATCATGTTGCTGCTCTCTGCTCTCTCCTCATGCAAGAGTGAAAAGAAGGGAAGCAAAAGGAAAAAAGAATAGAAGATCAGCGCTTTCTTCTCCCTCTTCTTTTTCCTTTTTTTCATTCCATTCCATAACAAAAAAAGTTGTTTAGAATAAAATGCGAGGAAAAATGAAGGAAATTAAGCTAATAACTGTGAATAAATAGGGCCACTTGTTAAAGAGAAAAAAAGTGGTCAAGTGAAACGGAACGGGATAGATGGGAGGAGGATAGGGGCAATTTGGGGAAAGCTAAAAGGTGTAGCGAGGAAAAGTTGCAATAATAAAACTAATGATGATGTGTTCAAGGAGGGAAAAGAAGGCATTCACCCTGAAGAAATGAAAGCTTGTTGTTGCGGTGGAGGTGGTAGTGCTGTTGCAAGCATTTCGAGATGTAGTCACAGTGGTTATGCAACAAGACTTGGTGGTGGTTGCTGTTCTTGTTGAGCTCAGCAGCAGCTCTCACATTACCCACACGGTCATGATGGAGAGATAAGGACAGAGAAAGGCAAAAAGTGGAACAATATTTTTAGGTGGGTAAAGTTCATCTTGTGTTTTTTTTTCGTGCAGGTAAAAAAATATATAAATAGAGCAATCTTCATAATGACTCTAAATTTAACTGCAGATGTTAGTAAAAGTGTGAAAGGAACAAGGAAACAAAAGCAGTGCTTCTTTTTAAAGTATTTTGTGCTCCCCGTTGAAACTGGATAGGAACAAAGAGAAAATTTATACTTTTGAAATCCTGTGGAAAAATTTACATTTTATTGTTGCTTGTGTGAGCAATTGTGTGCGCATAAGAGGCCGTTCCACTGGTACAGTTTCCCCATGAGATGGGTCGCAAGACCCTGGTAACCTCATCGCAAAGCAGTTCAAACATGGCTGGTGCAACAACCACCAGCAGCAGCACCACAACTGCTGTAGCTGCTGGTGCTGGTGAAGGGGAGCTCCCTTCTCCGGCGGACACTGGAGTTTGTGATGTGATGAGCAGCTCCAAGTCCCTGGAAGATCTTCACCTGTCCTCATCCATCGCCAACATTAAAGATCAAAACAGCAACAGTCAAAGTCAGGAGTTCCATGCTGGGTCGTTGGTGGAGCAACAGCAGCCCAGCAGTAGAAGTGTGAATGTGCTCCCCTTGTCCTTTGTCGAGGAGGAGGGGAGGGAGACTTGGGGCAAGAAGGTGGACTTTCTCCTCTCCGTCATTGGCTTTGCAGTGGACTTGGCAAATGTTTGGCGATTCCCATACCTTTGCTACAAGAATGGTGGTGGTAAGAGAAAAATAAAATAAAAGGCGTGTCTCCCGTTAAAACAGCACATCAATTATTTTACTCCAGCTGCTACTGCCAATATTATCTGCGATATTACGGGGAAATGTCATTATTACGTATGCATGACAGGGTTGCTGGGTTTCCGCTATTAAAAATCCCTTTCCCACTTACTCGACTGGTTGTACTGAAAAAGCAATTACAAAAATACCAGCGAGATAGGTAGTTATGATAGCTAGCCGCATTAAAACTTGCTCTCTAGCACTCAAGCTGTGTAGTGTGTCGTGTTGCTCATTCAAGTGGAAAAGATGAGCAATCTATTTCCCCTTTTTTGGCCCATTCCCTCAGAAAATACATTTTTTTCCATTTCCATGGTTTTTTTGTGCCACAAAAGTAAAAGACTGATCCATTCCGTTTGAAAAGAGAGAAAGAAAAGCAGAGTAACAAGCCACTTGTACAACCCACCCAATGACAATGAATTTAACTAACAAGTCATCCATCACTTTCTCCGTTCATTGAAAACACAACAGTTTTCATTTTCTTTTCTCTAAAAAGAGAAAAGGAAATGAAGAGAAAAAATTGCATTTCATTCCTACTTTCTCACCAAAAACTCTCTCTCTTTTCAACTTGCTTGAATCCTTTAATATTCATTTTGTATTTATGTATTATTTGCTTGATGGAGACGAGTAAGGGGAAAATATGAAATGTGCATTATATTTCATTCCTACTTTCTCACCCAAAACTCTCTCTCTGTCTTTTCAACTTGCTTGAATCCTTTTAATATTCATTTTGCGGGCTGTATTTATGTATTATTTGCTTGATGGAGACGAGAAAGGGGAAAATATGAAATGTGCATTTGTATAGCATTTCTCATCGTAACCAAAAATAAAACGAGACTGATGCAAATCAGGATAATCAACTTCATAAAGCGTTAAAAAAGAAGAGAAATGAAATTACCCCTGCCTCCCTCCCGCCAACCTCCTGCCTAACCCTGCCTCACCGACGACTCTCCTCTTCATCATTTAATGTTCTATAAGAATCGCCAATAAAAATATTTTCCCATTTAAAATGCATTAGAGTGACCTTTGACCCCTTATAAATGACAAATGGTTGACATTACTGTTGTTATGAAAACTGATCACCTATTAATGTTCTATAAGAATCGACAATAAAAAAATTTCCCATTTAAAATACATGTGACTTTTGACCCCCCTAAACCTCCGGGGGAAGTGACCCCCGGAGCTGAAATTCAATCCCAGAGGAGATCTTGACCTAAGGTGTCTCTACGCCAAATATGATGTCAATCGGATAAGTAGAATGGAAGTTATAGTGTTGACAAACTAACAGACAGACAGACGACTGAATAAAATCATTAACTTCACAGCTATCGCCTTATGAAGTTAATAATCTACTATATTATAAAACAACAAGTGTATGTGTGTATGTGTCCTCCACTTTTTTCCTTTTTACTCCTTTTTATTAAGTTGTGGTTTTTGCGTGACGATATGCAATGATTGTGTGGTGGTGCACAGGTTAAGCGTTCGCCCTAATTGTTGTGCTTCGATTGAGATCTCGACTTCGAATCCCTGCGGCCGCAAATGTTTTTTTGTTTTTAATTATTATTGTACAGTCAAACCAAGGCCAAATTCAAACCCTAAAGTAAAATCAAAAAAGCAATCTCCCTCTTTATCAGGTCGGTTTAAAGTTGGAAATTCAAACTCAAACCAAGGCCTGATCCAAATCCATAATGGCAAAATTTTTGCTTATAATTAAAAATTCCCTTCAAATCAATTTTTCTAAACATACATCAATATTACATTAGACTAGGCCCGACATGTTTTGAGTCGGGCTTACTACCTAGTTTCTTACAAGACAATGGATTTCACACGCAGCCACCCAGAAAGCCCCTGAGAAAACAAGGTATCTACTATATATATAAAACAGCAAGTGTGTGTGTGTGTGTGTGTGTGTGTGTATGTATGTATCTGTCCTCCACTTTTTTGCTTATAATTAAAAATTCCCTTCAAATCATTTTCCGAAATATGTGTGAATATCATATTAGTCTAGGCCCGACATGTTTTGAGTCGGGCTTACTACCTAGTATTAAAATATTACGTTAGGCCATTTAAAGTGCGTTTCACAATTTTTCTTCTCTTTTCTTGCATATTGCTCCCGTCCAGTGCATCATTAAACAGCTAAAGTTTTCTATACTCAACAGCTCAACTATTTTCAGAATATTGCACTTTTAAGGTTTTGCCACTCGCATTGCTCTTCTGTAAAAACATGCAACAGCGAAATCCTTACTGCTTCCTGCCCATTTATCATTTCATTTTTTTTAGATTTGTTACAAGTTGTAAATTGCAGGACAACGGCTAGGCCATGTGCGCAAATTTAAATGACGCCATTCTCAATTTCACCACCCAATTTGAGCGCTACATAATCTCGTGTTCACATTGGCTATTTTTTTGTAGCCACAATGTTTCCACTTGTGATTAGCACAGATAACTAACCTGGGCTTGTTGCGATGAGCAACCAAAAATCACATTAGTCCTCTTGCCCAAAAGTATCATGTTGACGTTTAATAGCAAATCCATTTACATCCACTTTTCATCACACCATTTCATTTCAATCTCACATCTTTATAAAACGACTGTCATCATGAAAATAGGAAAAATGCAGCCAACCGCGAGATCAGCGTGTCAAGCTCTTGACATGTTATTACCATCATCCTCCCTCAGGTAGAATATATTTTACCTGAATCTCCGAATGCTGTGATTTGTTGGAAAAACTTTCAAAAAATTTTTTTCTCCCGAAACACAATATAGCCGCATTGAGAACTGTGTACACTCCTTTTAAAATAAAAGACAACAAGTGCCGGAAAGGAGGAAATGAAAGGGCGTCTGCAATAATACTGGGGAAGAAAGCACGCTTGTTTTCCCTGCAATTGTATAGGCACTGTCACAAAAACACATGCCTGCAAGGCACTTAAAAATAATAACAAGTTAAACAAGTAAAGTACACACTTGCCCAAAACACAACATGTAGCAATAACCAGCAGCCTTGTTCAAATGTATCGGAAATGGCAAAAAAATAACAAAAAAATTTCCCATAACTTATTGCTATCCTCTTTTTCTTCTTTTAAAAGACGCCACCCTGCTCGACGCTCATGCCTTGCAACATGCAAACTAACAAAAAAAATTGAAAAAAGAAAAGAAATTGAATCAAAATACTTAGCACTTTAATTTAATTTAAAAATGTTGATATTTTTCATAACTCCACATTTCCCATTACATTTTCCCTTGATCCCTTCTTCTTATTTATTAAAGGAATTCTTCTTTCTCGGATTTACGCATGCACATTTCCTGACATATTTCATTGAACCGAGTTTCATTGAACCGATAATAATGCGAAATAAATAAAATGAGTGAAAAACGTCTGTGCTTTATATTAGCTGGCTATTTTATAGTCTTCCAGCTGGTTTCCATTTCCAGTAAAACAATGCCTATGTCAACTACTAATTTTTTTTGAGAAAGAATCCCTACTCTTTATTGTTCATATCATTTTGCCAATACATTTATCATCATGTGCTACGCCGCCGTCTTGCTGCTACTCAATCGTGAAATGG
>JAANSP010000567.1:0-20207 GCA_036850745.1 Homidia socia | reverse complement strand
AGGAGGAGGAAGAAGAAGAAGAGGATGAATATTAAGAAGAATTTAATAAGTCGCTGCGTAACCGAAACATTTATTCAATGGTCCTGTTCTTTTTGTTCTTCTTATTATCCCTGTTACTATTACAACTACAATTTGATTAATTCATTTTAAAAAATATTAAAAACCAACATCAATAATTTGGTTGGTTGTTTAGAACGAATTTCAAAGTTTTTTTCTTTGAAATTACTTACTATCAAGATTTTAATATTTTACCACACTTTTTCGATTAGCGTTTAAATAAATTCGTGGGTTTTTTGCAAGTCAACTTATTTGAGTGTGCTATTTTAATCTCACTGGGTGAGGTGAAGCATATCATAGAGCTGTGTGTGTTGCCGAACGCGAACGGGTTGCATGCATAAATAGGTAGGTAGATACATATATCCAATATCATATTTTTAATTTATTAAATGCAGTAGGCATACACATATATTTCACTAAGGAGATTATAAATATAAAATATTATGCTATTTACTTAACTTGCATTGTTGCAGTGCATGTTTCTATCCATCCATAGGTGAATGAAGCCATGCGTTTAAATACATAAAATATATGTATAATTTTATTTTTATTATTTTTATTACTTTTTAAAATCCTTTCGTCTTTGCCAAGGGTTCAAGTACGTAAGAAGGAACCCACCACCACCACCACACAGGCAAAATACCATATCATGTCCTAATTAATTATCGCTTTTAAAATATATTATAAAAGCAAACAGAAGGAGACGTTGACTGCAAAGCTCAATGAGCATCAACATCATCATCATTACCACTAGTACCACTCATAGGCATATTTACAAGGATTATTTACTTGCGATTTTATTTTTTACAAATATATTTTCTTGTTAATTTTATTTCTTTTTAAAAAAGAGGAATTGCAAGACTGCCAATGTTTTTTTTCTTCTAAGAAAGAAAAAAACTGTACAGGCATATCAAGTCTTTTTTTGTAATTTTGTAATAATCATCCTATGATCATATATTGGGAATTGTAAAATAAGTGATGTTTTTTGAAAACGATTGAGCAATTAACGAGCTTTTATACAAAATGAAATAGCATAGCACCACCACACACCACTTTTTTTACGTTTGCTGCCCTGCCACAACTATTAAACTACCTATATTCCCTGCTACCACCACCATCATGCATGTAGGTAGGTACAAAACATGCATCAAATTAATTAGCTGTAGCATGAGGGATTTTGAAATTAGTGAATTTATTCAATTTGTTAGTAATTTGCATTCCAGTGATTTGTTGGCAAGATAAAAAAGGCAAAAGAGATAATCTTATAAAATAGCAGCAGCAGCAACAGCAAAATTAGTAAATGGTAGTAACAAATGAGCAATGCAAGTCTCAACAAATAGGAGGAAATTTATTCGTTTGCTGTTTTGGATTGGACACAATTGTTTGTAATATTATTATTATTATTGTGTATGCAGACATAATAACAATAGTAGTAATGGCATGTTCTCTTTGCTTGCTATCCATCTTGTAAAAAAATAATGTTCTCATGGAAAAAGGGTCACGCAAATATTTTCATTTTATTGTTATTAATTCTCTGTTAATAGCAAGAAATTAGAAACTGAAACAACAACAAAAAATAAATTTGGCTAAAGCTGAAGGTGCCATATATAAACCACGGTATCATTATTATTATTATTATTATTATCGTTTCCACATCACCTAGGTCATTTCCAATACTAAAATGCAGTGCAGTTTAACTCTTATAGTAAGTTATATTTGCAATTTAATGGCGTGTTTTAACAAAAAATATTAAAAGAATTAAAAATCGCTGTGGTGGTGATGCTGTTGCTTTTTTGTTGCTCAGACCTTGAGCACGATTTGTATATTTTGTGTGAATGTTGTATTGTAGTTAATAGCCGTGAACTAAAATAATTCAAGTAATTGAAATAAGTACATACAGCCAGCGAGAGAGAGAGAGAAAGACTCACTCGTTTACATTCAATCTATTCGTTTGATTTGTAAAGTTTTAAATAAAACCAAACCAGAAAGACACCAATAATATTGTTCTTCTTTCTGTTGCTGCTGATGCTGCTTCTCTTGTGTAATTGTAAATGTGAGTGATGGTTAAAATCTATAGGATAGGATTGATGAGGTTGAACACCGGAAATTCTGAATCATTGTCCTCCCAAAGAGTGAGCAACCAGGGAGCTCTTGTTCTCTCTGTGCATTATACTCATTCTTTCTGTAATATCTCGATTCATCGTCGTCGTCATCGTCATCATTACAGACAATATATATATATGTATATTGAATTGGATTGAACCTGGTTTTGGTTCGCTTCGAATCATCACCACCACCATCTGTCAAAAGGAGTAATGTAGCTTCAAATCAGTCAGTCAAGTCGCTGTGTTCTTCTGTCTGATCACGTCTCTCTCCCTCTCTCTGAAGCCGAATGAGTCTTGTCTCTCAGGGAATGAATGTGTTTTTTCCATGCCACGCCATGCCAATGAAATACAATTGCGATTCAATCCACTGCACCACCAAAATCTCCTCCTGATTTGATGAATTGAATGTGAATGGTGGTGGTGGTGGTAGGAGATGGTGATGATGATCATCATGATTTTTGAATGTGGTTTACTTGTTGCATGCCTTCATTGCCTTTTGCTCTCATGTGTGAGTTGCGTACAAAGGTAGCATGAAAAACTCACACAATGCCATCAAACAGACATCGCACTCATGTCGATTTTTGTCAGCAAATGATGCTGAAACGCAGCAGGAGCATTATTATCATCGACAACATCTCGTCTAAACTCTCAACTGAACATCTATTAAAAAACTGCTCATTTCACAAGTTTACAAATCTGCTCTCCTCTTCTGATCGTCAGAGCTAATAGAACATTGGCATCAATGCAGTAGCAGTGAGCAGGCAAGTAACAATTAAACTGCTGCTACTACTCTGCTGTTGCACTTGATCACAACATTTATACACGTTTATTGAGAATCATTTTAGATCACCATTTCTGTCCATTTGCCTCCCTCTGTTATTTTCATACAACTTTGTTCAAGTCCATTATATGACGATAATGCATGTCCGCAAGAACAGACAGAAAAAACGAATGCACGTTCTATTTCTCCATTGACTTTTTATTGGCTCTTCCCTGACGCGCTGATAATGATGATGACGATATCCGGTCTTCATTGATTGAACTAATTATTACAGTAGTAGTAGCATAATATACAGCAGCAAGCAGTAATTTTTAAGAGACTCTGTTTTCACTGTACACAATCAACCCTTCTAATAATTTCAAATGAGCTACTTCTCTTAAAATTGCCTTTTCTCTCTTTAAAATCATTTTTTTGTCCAAGACAACAACAATACAAGCACATACTAAAACAAAATCGTTGGATTGACACAAAGGAAAGAGGGCCGCCGCCAGCAGCAATGGCCAACATTATATGATGATTATTGTGAATTGTCCATTTGATAAAAAATCGACTTACTGAGACTGACTGAAGATGATGATGACTTGGAGCAGAGTATATTGCTCTTTGCAACTCTTCACGTCAAATTTATTGTAATCATTGGATAAAATTGATTAGTCAGATTGGCTTACGGCGTATCATAATTGTGTTCATCGTCATTGTTATTATTATTATTATTGCTCGTTTCTATATATCTCTACAAAAAGATAATTACAAATAGCATGTCTCAATCTTTCTTGAGAATGAATGTGATTTTTGTGAGTGAGCCACTTGCTCTACACACTTATATGTACATTGTACATGCATGCTTAATTCGGAATGGATGCTTAACCACACGAAAATTCGATTATTGCAATCATCCTTTCACTTTGGCCATCGGCCACACTTTTAAAATTATATTACCTATATATTATACTATTTAATGCGACTTGTATTTTTTCTCTTTTGTTTTTAAAAAGTACACACATTTTTCTTTTTATTATTATTTCCTTTTGTGTGTCCTTTCATTAATGCCAGTAGACATACTGTACAGTAGACATACCTTTGTCATAGGTATTTTCTGTTGATTTCTCCTTTGGTGTCGATGTCATCATCATTTGTGCCTCGCCTTTTTGCCGACATCTGTCTGACGTCGGATGCCGTGTTACATATTATTTTTATATGTAAATAATATGTAGTTATATATGCACTCGTACACATATTGTTTAATAAGTCACGAGTATTGGCACCAAAATCTTTGCCCGTCACCGTCATTCTCGTCATTCCCATACCATTCATTCTTTTGATATATCAAGTGGAATAATAATATTTATTGTTCCTTGTTCTTTTTTTCCTTCATCCACTTCTCTCATTTCATTAATTACAAATTACACATGTGTGTCCAACATTCCATTCCGATTTTNAATTACACATGTGTGTCCAACATTCCATTCCGATTTTGAATCCATGATATTCAAAAAAATACCTTTAAAAGCTTAATGTTACTTTTGATGATGATGATGATGATGATCATTATTATTATTTGCTTGCGATTATAATTATTTCAGAGTATTGCTTTTATTGCTTTATGCTACCGTGTTCTGGTATGTCCAGACCATCATAATCATCGTCATCCTGATGATCGTCGTCATTATTGGGAGAGAAGAGAAAGAACAATGATAATAATAATAAAATTAAGTGTAGCAAAGAAGCACAAAAATCTCTACCTGAGCACAAGAGTAGTAAAATAGCACATCGTCATCGTCGTCATCTTCGTCGATCCCTTTTCTCCCTCTCATCATCGTCATCACACATCATTCTTCGCTTCTGTTGTTGCTGACGAACAGATAGTAATAATTATAATAATAGCTGTAATAATGATGATGTTGGTGATCTCGAGCGTTTTATGGCTTGAATACTTCTGCACGGTGCATACCTTTACAACAAAATTATCATCAGCAGCAGCAGCAACATGATCATCATCACGGCCGCCGTGAAAAAACTGAGGAATTTCGAGAAGAAGAAAGAATGACAAAGATTTAGCAGTGCACACACATGTTACCCTTTTTATTATTCTTTCTTTTTTTCTGCTCACATCGATAAATAGTAACAGCGAGAAGAGCAACAAGAAATGGTAGGAGTTGTGGCAGCAGCAGTAGTTTTCAGTGAATCTGTAATAAATGAAATGAATTTAAGAATTTGACGGTACATGCTCAACCGGCAGTAGCAGCAATAATAATACTAATAAATAGTCATCATCATCAACATCATCATCGTCGTCATTTTGAGAGGATGATCATTGTGATTCTTGAGGAGAAGAAGAAAGGAGAATGATGATGATTGTCATTATCGCATGCGTTGAAGGGAAAAAGAACAAGTCAATGAAATGGGCCGTGTTTATTATTATTATTATTATTATCATTATTTCAGGGGATGGATATGGTGGTGGTAAGCAGGCAAGCAAAAAGCAGTATAGGCAAAAAGGAATCATCAAATCAAGCAGTAGTAAAGTAGGAGAGGAGCAGCATTACAGGTAGACAAGAAGAAGACATGATAATCAGGTAGCGGACGATTGATGATGCATGACAAATGGGCCGTGCTTCTATTAAAACCAACTTGCTCGCTGTCTCTCCATCTATCTTTCCTCTTCTTTGAGACGAGCATGAACAAAGGGAAACACTTGTGTGTGGTGGTGCATGTACCCTCCTCCTTGTTTCTTGGAGTTGCGTTGTTGTTGATGTTGTTGTTATTTTATAAAATGCTTGTAAGCAAGTAACGTGCCGATATAGATGAGTTGATTTTAAGTAAATAATAATAATAATGGCAATAATAATGCATGATGCGTTTTCTGAATGGTGAGTTTAGTTGCCTGCCTCCGACTTGTAATGTAAATTAATTCAAACTGAAAACACAGCTTTCCCAAAAGAACGGGAACGCGACCAAAGCTCCTACCATCTCCACCATGCAGACAAGACGGTTGCTTCCGTTTTTTGCCATTGGTTTTTGGTGAAGTGACGATGATGACGATCATGTCGGTTGAAATGGTAATAATAAAGACATTTTGTTTGGTGCCTTTAAACGAAGCAGAACTGATTTTATTGTCCGTTGCATATCGTTTCTGTCTCTTTGGAGTGGAGTGGAGATGTACTGGTGATGTTGAATGAGTGAGTCAGTAGAGTACTTGTATTATACCACCAGGCTTTTTTTGCGGCTGGATGCAAAAGCAGAAGGAAAACAGTGAGAAATAATAATAGTAACGATAATGGCATATTTGTTTTCTGTTAAGAAGAAGAAAAGACGGTGAAATAAGTAGTTAATGTTGGCATTTAATGGAATGAATGACTCCCTATCAGAATTACCATCATCAGAAGTTTTATTATTATTATTGCAGCAGCAGTAACTTCATCTTTGATTGTATACGCATACAAGAAAATAATATATGATATGAGGCACGGACACAAGTAAAATCATCACTAAAATATCAGTTTCAAGTGCGAAAATCCTTGCGTAAGATTTATACACGGTACGGGGGTGAAATATTACAGATGGAGCAACAACGTACAGAACAGGAGAAAATGGGGACAGTACTATTGTTTTAGGAGAAAATTGGAAAGGTTTACATACAACAGACTCCCACTTTTTCCGCCATCACCACCACCACTACCAGCTCAGATAGATGGCCAAGTTCACATTCATCCAAGCTTTTACTTCTGTTTGTTCCTTTGTTTCCCTTGTGATATTGATGATGGTGCTACTGCTGGTGATGACGATGATGATGACGGTGATTGAGTTCCATTATTTAAGGATTTTGTGTGTGAGAAAGCAATGATGGTGATCATAATGGTGGTCCATCTATTCTCCTCTCTGGTAAATGTGCAAGCTCGTCCTTGATCTTCTTCTTGTCTCTGTTCCCTTCTCTCTCTCTCTCTTGTTCTGGACAGATGATCCACAAAATGAGCATGAAACATCATCCCTACCATTATTATTACTAGTATTTTATCCCTGCTGTAAATATCAACATATGGATGAATAGATAGATGGAAAGTAAGTAAGTGTGAAAGGAAAATGGATTTTCTTCTTTTCTCTCCTCCTGTTCTTCTACTCTCGTTGCCTTTCCAATTCGCTTCGTCTCTCCATTCTCACTTCAAGCATAAATAATGTAATAAGCACAAGTAATAACGGGAAAAGACGGAGAGAGAACAAAGATATATATTTTATTCCACTCTGATTTCCAGTTTGAAAATCGAGGGGAAAATCAGATTCATCGAATGGGCGTACTAAGTAGGTAATATGTTGCAGTGGTGGTAATGGAGACGGAGAAAATAAAGCTGTGTCATTAATAATATACATTATTAGTTAGCTATTCCTTCACTCTACTACCTTTGTATTATATTGCATGTGTACTACTGTACAAACAACAGACAAAACAGTCTATTTAGCACGGGAGAAAAGTGAGAGAGAACATTTGTGCACTTTGAGGTTGGCATGGCCAAGTAATAATCTTGATGTATGATCAATTCTCAGGTTTTGACTCTCTGCTTCTTCTTCTTCTACCACCACCAAGAAAGCTGTAAAACTAACACCCTGTCCATGCCAAACCAGAACCCATTATTACAAAAGCAAAATAATATCATCTTCCCTTACAAAAGATACATATATATAGCGATAATAGCATTGTGAATTGATACATGGATTATGGATTCTCTTAAGAAATGACTTTTCCTTACAGGCAATATTTTCCTTCTTTACTGTTTATCACTTTTATTATTTATTTATTATAATGAACACAAGGCAAAGACTGCCTCTTTTGGAAAGAAAAGGAAAATAAATAATAATTTCGATTGAGTTAACAACTCTCCTCCTCACTTTTTACTTGTCGTAAATACGGTCCAACACAAAGTTTAAAAAATGCATGTGATAATGTGCGCACACCAAATGGGAAATAAGCTTCAAAAACGATTTGTATTATTCAATTAAAATTACCGATGAGCATGAGCATTATTACTACAGAAGAACCGGTGGTGGTGGTATAGTGATTGTTGGACTTTTTTCTTTGTGGACCTGTCTTAAATTGTGCATTACTACACAGACCATAACACGAACAACTTGACAAACCCTTTTTGAATGTAAATTTTACTTGGTTGGTGCGAGCAGCGAGAATGTGTGTGCGTGTGTGTTGTGTTCCATTCTCGTAAATGAAATGGTTATGGACTCTTATAATGACTTTTACGAGGAAATATGCATTTCTTACCTAGTTCATTCCAACATGGGTAATTGTACAATTACATAATTCACTGGGAGCATTTTTTTACGTAGTAGTAGAAAAAGTAGTAGTAGAAGCAACAGTTGTCTTTTTTCTATATCAAGAAGAAAAAAATTGTCGCATTTATTACCACTGTATTTATATGGAATTTTCAGAGGGGATATTATGTGACATGCATGATGATAATGATGCCATAGCGATAAGAAGATGGTGATCATCATTAGGTGGCCATAAGTTTACCCTCTTGAATTGGTCAATAATGATGATATTATCATTTCTATTCAGGGGCTCACTCATGCAGCGTCGTCATAATATTTTTTTAAATCTCTCTTATTTTTATTTTTCTTCCTCAAAGACGCTATTTTAAATTGAGAAAACGATAGATATTATAATGAAAAAAGAAGAAAAAATATATTTCATTCCAATAAAATTTACTGTTACACCGCAATAACAATAATAATGCCTTGTAAATATATAATGGGATGTGATACTACTTGGTTGCTTGCACACATGCCATGACATTCCAAAAAATGAAGAAAAAGGGTAATAATATTATCGACTGTGTATAGGCAGACAACTGCTGCACTAACTATTATAATATGGATGTTAATAACCATCATAACCATAATCATAACAGTTAGTCATAACGAAAACATCTTTTTGGAAGAGAAAATCATTTTGGGCAAAAATAAGTGGGAAAGAACCATCATCATCATCGCCTTCGTCGTACTGATCATCATCCTATGATGACGATTTATGGAATACCGAGAGAACCGAAAATGATAGCATACATTACTAATACGATATACATACATACGTACAATGTCATTATTATTATTATTCATACAATCCAAGAAAATTCTGACATGATTCATAAAACATGAAACACGGTACAGGAGCAAAGCAACTGGTTGCATTTTTTCAAAGTTGGTCCACTTGGTCCTGATTGTGATGATGATGCTAGGATTGACATGGGCAAAACTTTTCAACGTGTGGTTTGGCTTTTTCCAGTTTTTTTTGTAGATACAAATACCAAACTTAACAATGGTCATGGAAATGATATAATGAGCCTTAGTGGTACTTGGTTTTCTTGTTACGAGTATAAAAAATATATAAACGGATAGTTAGGTGGGCCAAGTGTATTGGAGAAAAATGCAACATTTTTATATGCATGTATATAGCTCCAAACAGCACTGTCTCATTCAAATAACCATAATATTCACTCACTCACTTGAAAGTAATAATGTTTGACATAATGGCCGTCATAACTTTTACTTTGGACATGAAAAAGGTAAAACCGCGCAAGGAAATCAGCCAGAATGGCCATTACACTCCTTTCAAACGATCCTGATATTTCTTGCTGCTGCCATCACCATATACACCAACAGAGGATAAAAACCACCTGTGAAAATGAGGAGGTGGAGGCATAAAAAAGTGGGTGGAGAAGAGGAGATCAATGAGTTTTTTACTGATTTTTTTTGAAATTAAAAAACAGACTACAAAAGGATGCTTTGCAGCATGCAAACATACATAAAAAATAGAAATTTATTCTCAGGGATTTATCTGATTGTGAGATTTGGCTAAAGAACTTTATTAAATGAGCAGTTTAAATGCCATTATCAATATTTAAGAATTTCCAGCTAGCCTCAAATGTTGATACACATATTGTCAAATTGAGCTTAAATAATGTTCCAATAACAATGAACTTCCTCTCTCAATGAGAGTTTGCACTGTTTTTGGACATTTTTATGTTAATTCTTTAAACATCAAAGCGACTAATGTAATACTAATGTCTTTTAATTAGAATCACTGAAAATACAGTAAAAGTTGCACAAACCATGTACCAACTCGACAACATTATTTCAATAAAATTGAAAAAAAAATTACTACGCAGGATCCATGTACTGGTCACAGATTACCAACAACAATGAAAAGGGTTTCCCTATAAAACTTGAACTACACGTTCCTGCTATTGTTGCCGTTGTTTTCCTTTCTTTTCATATCACGCATTTTTATCTGCTCGATATATCTTGATCAACTTTTTTTTAAATCAGTCAGTCAGTCATACAGTGAGCAGGAACAGTAGCAGCAGCAGAAGCGGTTATTGGAGATTAAAAGGTTGACTCCTACTAATACTCGGTTTGTCTGCTTTTCATACTTCAAACTTACACGACTACTACCACGACCACTACGTTAGAGTCAGGAACGGAAATCCTGTGCAATAACTCTAAAAAACGAAACAAAAGTTTTGCAGGAGAACAACATCGGCAGGAATATAATATTAATGACAATGGATAGATAGACATATTATTTTTCAACAATAAATACCATGCAGCAAAAAGAGCAACAGTCATTTTTTTCAAGTATTATTATTATTATCATCATTATTAATAGCCATGCAATAATATTATTATTACCAATTCTCTATACATTTAATTTTTTTTTGGTTTTGTTCATTCTACCCTGCAGTATTATCCCTCATTGATTCTGCGTAAAAAGCGATTGTTGGTAATGATAACATAATGGCTGCAGCAGTGCTCCTGCTCTTATCTTTTTTCATGTATTTATTTATTACAACGCGATTTCCTTGTTTTGTGACTAGATGACTGACTAGTAGGTTTTATTATTATTTTATACTCTGTCTGATCGGTTCACTGATTGTTACTGGGAAAACAAAAGCAATTCATTTAGTAAATAGCTGGTGGCAGTATCCAGGTTTAGCTGCACATGCTTTTTATATTCACAAAAAATATTATTGAACTTTATGTGCCGGGGAAAAACTGGTTGAAAATAAGGTGCTCTATTTGGAAGGCATGCTTGCAATTACCAATGCACATATACCTATTTATTTTTTTTATTGAATGCAATCCAATAAATGATTTCTCTTGCTGTTACTGCGGCTGCTGTCACGGGAAATGAAATGGATTAGCCTGATTATTCGTATATTTTTTTGTATTCATGATGATGGAGCAGTGCGCGATATCGAATGGGTAAAAAATATTACAGCATCCGGTATAGATTGGAGATAAGCTTGCTGTATGGCAACAGCAAAAGTTTAGAGGACGCTTAGATTTTCGGTTGAAAAATGTTTCACTTGCTGTAATGGAGTGTATCTTTGGAAAATTGTTGATGAACGAATACGTAACGAACAAATAATAATAGCAATAATAAGAGTTGGGAAAAAATTGACAACAGCGATTAAAATGATGCATCCAGAGATTTTGAAAGCAATAATGCAGTAAAAATAAATTTTATTTGCTGGAGTTATTATTGCTTTAAAAAATGTTATATCTTGTTATAATTTTTGATTTTGATTTTATGATTTGGAAATGTGTTATGCAGAGAAATTATATGGCTTATTTTGTGTTCTTTTTCTCTCCGGGTGTTGAAGGAAAAGAGGGATCAGGAGGCAGTTTACCCTCATCATTTCGGTGTGAGGAATCAGGTGCTGACGAAAGGATCGCGCACATACTCTCCGAGGCAAATCAAGCTCTTCATCATCGGAGCCACGGTCTCAATAACTCGATTGGCAATCATGACTCGCTTTGTGATGAGAATCCTGGCAGCAAGTCTCCCATGTCCATGTCTGGCCACAATAACAATATCTGCAACAACAACAATAACAACAACAATAATAATAACAACAATGGTCAGTGTGGTCCTTCGTCGCCGTCAGGATCCTCAGGTCGTGGGGGTGACAGGAGACTTCGCAAGTACGAGAATGACGACATACCTCAAGAACAAGTTACCAGGATATATCAAGAGGAGTTGGCAAAGCTTGTGGGTGGCCTAAGACTTCCGCATGGAGTGGGTGTGGATCCAACAGATCCAAGAATACCAAGAGAACATTTTCAGAGGTTTGTGGACAAGAAAGTATTTTTTCAAGAAGAATATCGGTAGCTTTTGATTATGCAAATAATATGTGATAATGATTTTTTTCTTTTGTAAAAATAGCTTGCTATTCCCTCATTTATTTGGAGGATCACTCCTGGAACGAGATGAGATTCGCATGGCCATTGATACGTATCAAAGAGAGCTAGCCAAATTGGCTGCGACGACATCATCAGGTTCCCCTGTCTCATTTCCCACCGCCACTTTTCCATCCTGGTGCTCCCGGTGTTCCGAATGGATTGAGTGGCGCTCAAGATTTGACAATGCCCAAAAGACTGTCCCCACTTGATACCAAAGATAATGACGAAAAGGTCAGTATATAATGCTAAATAATATGTTGTTGTTGTTGTTGTATAATAATAATAATAATTTATATTTCAAAGTATATCTTATGGTGTTCTTTCCGTATTCAAAAAAAATTTCTGGTATACTGGTTTACTCTTTCTGTTGAAAAATGCATTGTAAAATGAAATACTACAAATCATGCATTTTTTGTTTCTTAATTTTTTCCTGGTAATGGTTTATGCTGCTGCTGCTCAGATTGAGAAAGAGGACGCAAATGAGATGATGCGTCACGTAGGTAGCGCATTCTCCTTGGTTAGACCCAAAGGTGGAGAGTCCAATTCTGGAGCACCTTCCCCTCTGAACACAATTCTACCTCCGTCTGGTGTTGACGACACGACAAACGCTTCACCACTCCAGAGAATGGCTTCAATCACAAACTCACTCATCTCGCAAGTACATGTATTTCCTCACCACTAAATCACGCAATTCAGATTATATTTAAAATTGAGAAGCAAATGTCTTCACCAAGTTTTTCTTCTTCCCTTTACAGCCCACTGCACCCTCAGTCGCATCACCAAGTCAACGACCCCTGAAAGCAGTGCTACCCCCAATAACACAACAGCAGTTTGACCAATACAACAATCTCAACACTGAAGACATTGTTCGAAAGGTAATAGTAGTACCAACAGCATGCAAGCATTTCTTATGGTGTAACAATGCATTCAAGCATGAATTTAGAGAAAAAAATCTCGTTCTTTGACACAGGTGAAGGAACAATTGAGTCAGTACTCGATCTCGCAAAGATTGTTTGGTGAATCGGTTCTTGGCTTATCACAAGGATCTGTGAGTGATCTCCTGGCTCGACCAAAGCCCTGGCATATGCTAACGCAAAAGGGCCGTGAGCCATTTATCCGCATGAAAATGTTTCTGGAGGACGAGAATGCCGTCCATAAACTTGTCGCATCGCAGTATAAGATTGCTCCCGAAAAGCTTATGAGAACTGGTGGATACGCTGGAAACCCATCCCCTGCAACTGCAGCCAAGGCCCCAGCAAAAGTTGCAGAGCTTCCCAAAAGTCAAGAAACGTCCCCTCTACCACCGCCGCCCCCACCAATTCCACCTATGCCGCCAACAAGCATTACATTAAGTCAATTGAATCTCGAGACCCAGCTAGCTAGTAGTAAGAAACCTCCTCCATCCTCTCACTCCCACGGTGGAGCAACTACTCCCACTCCCCCGCTTATGCACCCTCGTGCACCTCCCTCTGGACTGCCTCCTCAGCCCAGCGTCTATGAAATGGCAGCTTTAACACAGGATCTGGACACACAGTTGATCACAACAAAGATCAAGGAGGCCCTTCTAGCCAACAACATTGGTCAGAAGATCTTTGGAGAAATGGTGCTAGGCTTGTCACAAGGGTCAGTTAGCGAGCTTTTGTCAAAACCGAAACCTTGGCACATGCTGTCAATCAAGGGAAGGGAGCCCTTCATCAGAATGCAGCTGTGGCTTGCCGACCCTCTTAATGTGGAACGTCTCCAACATTTGAAAAATGAGAGGAGAGAAGCGAACAAGAGGAAACGTGGACTGCCACATTCCAATTCTTCAATGGATGCTTATGGATCAGGTACACATGGCTCGTCTGACAATTCCAATGACTCACCGAATGACTCGTACAGCCCAGGAAGTAGTGCAGCTGCTCCACCAAGTAAAAAGCAACGGGTAAGTACGCAAGCTGGCATACAAAAAATAACAAAATATTAAAGGAATCACAAACTTGCACTAATTAAATCAATCTGTGTGCTCTCGTAGCAGCACTTGCCAAAAATCTCAATGAAAATTGCATCATGCTAATAATATCATTATTATTAGTGGAATATTAGTGGGACGGTGTGTGTGTAGCAGCAGACTATAGACAAGAAAATTAAATGATTCACAATTTCTCAATTTATGCTTCACAGGTTCTGTTCTCGGAAGAACAAAAGGAGGCTTTGAAACTGGCATTCGCTTTAGATCCATATCCAAACGTTACTGCTATCGAGTTTTTGGCAAGAGAGCTTGGTCTCTCATCAAGAACCATCACAAATTGGTTTCATAATCATCGCATGAGGCTGAAACAGCAAACCTCCTCACCAGTCGTTCAAGGTACATATTTCATTCTATCAATTATTTTCCACGTGTACATTTTTCATGCATTATCGAATCGTGATGTTTGTTAATTATAATTTTTGAATTATTACTATTCGAATCATATCTTGTCACGCAAACAGAAACTCCATTGTCGTCTCAGCCCTTTGATCCTGTTCAGTTCCGACTCATGTTGCATCAAAGATTATTAGAGCTTCACAAAGACAAGTTCTCAGCCCTTGGATTTATGGGTCATCATTCCGGCCATGGAATGGAAGAAGGTTTAGATCTCTCCATGAGTAACACCGCATCACGGGCACACTCTGACAATGAGGATGACTTTTTTGAAGAAGATGACGATGACGACGTAGATAATGAGGTACAAATACATTTCTTTGCATGATGCAAACTTGTAAAATAAAATTTACAAACCTATACAGTAGGTATAATTAATTTATACGACATGAAATCAAATAAAACGTTTTTCTATCCTCTTCAGGGAAGTGTCGCCAGTGATGACTCTGGAGGTTCAAACTCTAGCAGAAAAAAGCGAAAACAACAATCCAAGCCACTCGGTCTACAAAGCAATCATTCCTCCCTCCAAGGTAACAAGGAATTCTTGAATAGAAATTCTCAAAGTTTCATTTGGAAATGACTTGACAATGGATTCTTCACGTTCAAACACTAAATAATTGTTTGGAATATTTATTACGTATTTTTAGGCAAACTTGGTGTCAGCGTATCAAGCTCTGGTTCTTCCCGAAGGAAGCCTGTAGCCCCTCAATGGTTCAATCCATCCTGGCACGATGACTCTGATGATGAAGAGGTGCTTATAAACGGTGTCTGCGTATTCCAAAACCCGACCCCATTCGGAAGCTCAGGTAAAAGTTCAATCAAGATGGAGCCATCACTTCCATCAAAAGCTCGTCTCAAACTGGAACCGCGGGACGAGTCTGCCGGTGAGAAAACTGATGACGACATCGATGGTGCAGATGAGCCTTTGAGTCCCTCAAGCAACAAAAATGAGGACGACAAAGGATCTGAAATCAGCTTAAAGCAATCCTTGAAGCTTCTCAAGCACGAACCATCAGAAGACGCTCATGATTTAAGTGGCGACGACGAAGGTCGCAGCGAGGGAGCAACCTCCGATTAAAAAAAATATATAAGGAAGAAAAAAAAACAAAATGCACAAAAAGCTGATCATGAAGAAAGACTGTTTTTATCTGTTTTACTCTTCAAAATACCTAATTATACTTACAACTACACTACCTTGTACACTAATTTACCACTACACACGACAAGTACCGTATAGATTTAAAGAGTAACCATTGTTCTTCTTCCTTTAATCATTTTTTCATCGTCTCCACTTTTCAATGAAATTCGCACCTCATCTCATGTTTAAAGTATGATAGGCTCTATCACGACGAGAATGGAAACAGAAAAACAAATTACCAAAATGAGATTTTCAATATCATCATTATTACTGTCTACGCATTAACCTTTTATCAAATACTCTGCTCGATTTTCATACTTAAAAAACGTTATTATTATTACAATAAAACTAAATACTACTTTCAGTTATTTAAAAAAAACTTAAGTAAGTTGTTCATGCAAGAAACTTACAGAGTACATGTTATAAAATATAGGAGTAAAAAAAGAATATTTTAAGGTATTTATATAAATAAAAAATAATGGTTTTAGACAATGGCCAGTTTTCCATACCATGTAACGATTATAAAAGTTAGATATATAATTTTTACGAGTATTGCTAAAATATGATATCAATATTATTACGTGGGTGTCAGTGTGTGCAATGTAAAGTTTTAAAATATTGCCAGTGAATCTCAAACTTCTTTACATAGATAATACAATATTATATACGTCACTAGGTGTTTATCCATCACCATATAAAAACATACATACTTATCTCTTGTACGAGACAGATTTAAACAAAGAAAAACAGGAAAATGTTTTATGTAATATAAACGGTACTGTATTACTGTATATTTTTTGTAGATTTATCTGTATAAAGGTATCATCATCATCATATTAACGAAACTCTTGTTGACTTTGATCAACTAAACTACTTATTATTATTATTATTATTATTATCAGCAGCAGCATCATCATTAGTTTATTATTGTTATTATTATACTTCTTTATACGGAGAGACGGATCCAGTGGTAGCTAACCAAAGTCTTCGGTGTAATATGAATAATATATGCATATAACGTATTATTAATATTATTAAATTATAGTTTTGCTAGCTTTAACATATATATTCATCATTATAGTTAAAAAACACGGAATAGCAGCACAGAGCACAGTCACATCGTTAATATTATTATTATTATAATTCATATAGCACGCAAAAAGAACGAAAGAATGCCGTCAATCATTTAAAAGTCTCCATTTTAAGTTACCTGTTTTAAAAATATATTGTAGATGCGTTCACCTGGTTTTGTGTGGAGGATTACGCAAGTAGGGAAAATAATAATAATATTTTTACGGCATAATAATTTAATTTAAAAATCAATCATTATTACCGGTACACGATATAATTAGTAAAACAAATTCGTATGTAAAATTAGGAGTAGCAGTTTAATAATGGGGAGAGCTAGAGATGTACACGTGAAATTTTCTCCCAGTACCAACAAGAACAAGAATATAAATCTATTTTTTGTGATATCACTGACTACCCATCTTACACTTGGCAATGCTCTTTAAGAAGCATTGTTATCACTAGAGCATTTTTTTATTTAGCTTACACTGAATACGACGTCAGAACAAATCATAACCAAACAGGTATTTTTAAATGATTACATTAAAAAAATTATTATTAGCTTTTATCATGTAGTCAATGTCAGTAAATGTAAAACTACACGAGGAAGGCACACAAAAAGTTAGCAACTATTTTTTTTCTTTAATTGTCACCATGGTAATTTTTTTCTTCCTCTTCCGGTGGAGAATGTTATACCAAAAAGAGATTTTCTGAACAGAAACGAAGCATTCAAACTTTTGACATTATTTCGATACAAAGTAAATTTAGCAGCGTTATTATTACTACTGCAAAACTGAAAAACTACTCATCATCATTAGACTTTTAAAAACTTTTTTAACCGCAAGAATAAGTATCTAGCAGCAAGAAAATCTATATATCCTGATTAAAAATTATTGCATGATAAAAAAAGATTCTAAAGCAACAATGAATACTGGTAACGGAGGGCATTCAATCGTATGATAAGTATACATTTATAGGTACTATAATAAGCATTTAGTTTACCAGTAACCGTAAATGCATTCTCAAGATCATCTACCAGTTAAATACATTTTATAAATTATACCTAAAAAAATAATGATTTTACTCGTGGAATGCATGCTATAGCTTTAGTTTTTTTTATTAGGGTCAAGATGGAAAAGTGTACTCTAGTGGTAAGTGATATAGATAAACTGTTAGAAGAAACACGATTTTCCCAAGACGATCGCTCGGAACAAAGTTATCCATTAGTTTTTAACATAAAGACAATTAGTTTATACCTCTGCAGCAGCAGTAGCAGCAACAACAACAACAACGTCTCATTTTCCTTGCTTCAAATTATTAGAGAATTGCAAAATAGGAGATGGGGTGGTGGTAATTTAATGTGACGGATCTACTTCAGGAGAGATTTTACATTTACACAAGGAAAAAAGGGAAACTAACAAAAATAATTGTCTACACTCTTTACACACAAATATACATACATGTATACAGTTTTATGATACGTAAAGTTACCCGTTTTGAATCCTGATTATTATCAATATTTATAAAGATAAAAATTTATAACAAGAAAAAAAACAGCATAGTTGAATAGAAATATAAGAACAAAAAATGAGGATGAAGAGTCTGTTTATATATTTAGGGAAAAAACACACCACACGCCGCCACACACGGTAACTTAAATATATACGATTAAATTATTTATATTATTAGCTAAAAATCTAAATTACGACTTGTATTTTTTTTTCACTAAAAAACATTTACTTGAAAAGTAACTTTTTACAAAAAAATTCTCACATGTAAATAAAAACGTAGCCTGCACAAAAAAGGTAAAAATATCTTGACACATTGTCATTTAAAAGTATAATAATAATAATATTACTAATTAATTGATAATAATGTTCACAATCAACCTCTTTTTAAAACTGAACCATTTTTTGAAATAGAGCATGAATTAGTAAATCATATTATATATTCGGTTACTTACCGCAACTCAAACACCGTATGGCATCTAATAGGCTAATTAATTAACTCGGAGAATAGAGGAATCAAGAAAGGAAAAGTTTGTTTGATTTTGAACTGAAAAATATATATGTATCAATAATATATATATTTACAGAAGGAGGGATTTATAGAAGGCGTGTGTAATTTGGTATGCTGAACCACTCCATTTTTTGTCTTCTTTCCACCTGGTGATCGCATTTACTCGCTGCTAGTTTCTAGCTAATTAAAAATAATATCATTATTATTATTACTAAACTACTTATTATGGTAGATGACATAAACACACTTTACCTCTCCTTTTTATATAACTTTTGATGGTCACAAATAATAATCATTTTAATAAATAATTATTGTTAGTAATACTTAGTGCTAGTTTTTTAGTGTTAGTACCAATACAAAATGTGGTTCTTGTAGCTTTACAGTTGATTATCATCATCATCGTCGTCGTCATTAAAACAACCTAAGGTAATTATTATTGTATTATTATCATTATTATAAATATTGCTAGTTATATAACTGTAGAATATGAAACTGTAAATACAATGTACATACAATAACTATAACAACAACAACAATTTAGCTGATACATGTTATTTACCATTGTCTATTGTTGTATAATATTTAACCATAAACATATACTGTAGGTATGAAAAAACTATCAAATCAAACTGTTGTTTGTATGTAAGTACATAGTTTGTTGGTACGATATGACAAGATTTTAAAAAAACGTGCGTCGGTCTATACAAATTGTATAATGACTACTTTGTAAAAACTTTATTGCAAGTATGTGTACATATAAATATATATTTGTAGGGATTTTATCATCATTATTAATTTATTTTTCCATATCAACTAAGGTCAGTAAGCAACAGAACAAGAAGGAGGAAGAACAGAACGTTTTAAAAAAGTAATGAAACTATTTTAAGTGTGTAATTTTTTTTAGATTTTTAGTACTTTTAGTATGTCCATAACTGTAAAGTATGTTTGCATTGTTCTTATGATAATAATGATGCATTGTACATGATCATAAATATTACTAAATGTGTATTATTATTATTATTAAAACAGTTATTGAATACGTATTTAATGGTTAACTCTTCTCTCCGATTTTTTTATTTACATTAGTTATCGTTGTCAGGTAGTTCATCAACATTATTATTATTATTATTATTATTATTATTATTGTTATCTCTAGCAAATGTTAAGTTTAGTTATGAATGAAAATAGTTTATTATTGTAAATGAATGAAACAAACGACGAATTAAACATGTAAACGTAAATATTTCTGGTAAACGACAAAAATATAAACAAGATGAAACCTTCATTTCAACAATTTTGGATGACATGAACAAAGCAGATTGTTTTATTATTAGCGTATGTTAAACTGTTGTACGTAACTGTAAAGAATCCCCTCCTGCTTATATT
>JAANSP010000566.1:0-20215 GCA_036850745.1 Homidia socia | reverse complement strand
AAAGCCATTGCATTTTAATTCAATGGGAATTGCCGTTGGTTCCAGCTGGTTTAGACAATATGCGAATGTAATGTACTCATCTACCTAAAAAAGCAAGTACTGTGTTCCTTATGGTATTATAGACTATAGTATATTTTATAAGACAAAAAATATACTAGGTGCTGTATACAGTACCATTGATGTAATTTCATGAGCAAAATAGTGGAAACAAAAGAGGTAGAGAGGTAGAGAGATGATGATGAAGGTTCAAGTAAAGGAATCATGGATTGAAAATATGTCTGTTTGTTTCTACATCTTCAAGATAAAAATAGAATGTTTTTCCTGCAATGTGTGCTGTATAAAAATGTTTTAAATTTTTTATTTATGTACCTGTAGCAGGTCTATATATGTAGTTATAAATGTGTTCATGCTTCGTTTCAAAAAATTCCGGAAATTTTTATTTCATTTCTGTAAAAAATATTAAGCTTCAAGAAACACGGAAGTGCTTTCTTTTCATATTTTTTGGGGAAATGTGAATACAATAGAAATTGAAAACAAAAGAAAAGTATTGTGTGGAAACAACGTAATTTAATGAGACCAGAGAGCTATTATAGAATGAAACTACACTGAAAAAAAGTCAAAAAAGTTATATTTGTTTAACAAATAACGCAGTTGCTGCCGGAAATATAAAGGTAAAGCATTTCACGACGTTTCCTTTCAATCGTTTACTGTTACGTAAAGTACAATAGGTTAGAGCACAAAATGCAGCAATATATTTTCAGTCAGTAGCAGAGAGCTAATTTGAGAATACCAACAGACATTGGAAAAAATCAAGGTAATGCTACACGTAGCTATAGTTGTTCATAAATTATTATTTTGAAGTACAACAATTATCTCATCTAGACAGTTTAATAACAGGTTCCACTTGTTAGGTTGTTGACAGTAGTCGTTCACGAAGGTTCATTTCAATGAAATTATGCTTTGTTAACTACGCTGTTGTATTTAGTACTTAACAACATCAAAGCAAACATTGTATCTGTAAAACAAACTATGTTTCATGATGCGGACAAAGAAAAATGGTACATTTCATAGATATTTCAAGATTCACTCGGGAGCTTATTATTAACAAATTACATTTTTGTAATGATAAGTTATCATTGATAACTAGTGTTTTCTCAGTTAAGCTGCATTAACTTTTGAACCATTTTTTGAAGTCTGACATCTTTAATTTGCAATTTTGCGATTAAAGAAGAAGGTAGAAAACCTATATCCTTGACTAATAAATTGGGAATTTCCTCGCTTCTTGGTTTTTTCTAATCAATGTAACTAAAACAGCAAATTTGTTTTTACAAATTTGCTTCCGCATTGCTTACAAATCATTTCCATTATTACATGTCCATTTTATAACTGCACAGGATAATAAATGGTACACTTTTTATCTGATCTGATGAACACACTACATTGCATTCATTATATGGCATTTCCTAAGCTATTGAGCATTTTAACATCACGATATAAGTAATTGCATTTCATTTCCAGCAAAGGCTTATCGAACAAAAGGCGTCACTTTACGTTTATAATCACGTTTATTGAATGCACTAAAAATGGCTCCATTTTTATAGCCATGTGCATTTTACCAGCAGTTTATAAAAATATTATGAATGAGTTGAATAATAATAATGCAATAAAGTGTCCAATAATACAGCACACTAGAGATTGCAGTGTAACTTTTGTGAATGGTCGTAAATTATTAATGTTTCCATTAGGCTATCAATTGTACAAGCTGCTACGAATACGCAATGAAAAACTGACGGCCCTTTTACAAAAATAATGTATAAAAATTTGAAATTTTGATGGAACAACCACTATTGACACCATATAACATTTAGTCATTTCATAGTCATCATCATCATCATGAGTACCATTCTCTTTAGCAAACATGAACATGGTATGCCAATCAAAATGCGCATAAATATACGGCAAAGAGATTAAACTCGTGAGAAATACCCACGGTCAGTGAGTGAGTGTGTTTGCCCAAACAATTGGATATGCTTATTCACAAATTTTTATTATGACAGCAGCAGCGTAATGCATATTTATGGTTACAGTATTCCATTTATAACATGAAAAACTGTATACAGTTGTAGTAGAGCACTGAAAATTATTCTGCAGTTCCTATTATTATTTTTATTGTACACAGACAAGCAAACTGGTTTATGGTCTGCTCTTCACTCACTACTACACTATAGTATGCAATACCGTGTTGGCCTTCTCCTAAAAATTTATTAAATAGTTTGCTTGACATTGGCCTTCACACACTATTGCACAGAAGAGAGCTCCTATTCATTGTTTGCCTACATTGTACAAATGTTTTGGTAACCATCATCCATACATAACCAACCAGCTAATTCCCAACCAAATGGACGAGCGAAATGGAAGTTTTTTTTAATCCGTTGGGATATGCGAATGATCGTTCCGCTGATTTGGTAGACTCTGGGAAGAAAAAGCTTGTTTTGGGAATTCTCAGAATTTTGGTTGCTGTCATAAAATGCAAAGTAATAGTAGGTATATATATTCAAATGGATGATGAAAGCGGAAGAGATTTCTGCGTATTAAAATGCTTAGCTTACCTGTGCGTGCGTACAACTTTATTATTAACACACAAACTTACCAACTAGCATATTATATGAGTCATCATGATGCTTTACTTATCATAACCATCATGGCAGATGCAGTCATATTTTTGAGTAACTCCAGCAGATATTTCCTTTGTCTTTAAATATATTTCATGCAGGTGTTTTTCCCGACGATAGTAAAGTGGAAATGCTATTAACATTAACAGTCCAAGTTTCAACAAGTATATAGGTATAGTATAGTGCCCACTGACACACAAATAATCATTAAGTTTTTTAATTAAAAAAGATATCCATTGATTTCTCATGATGACGTATCCTATCAAAATAACAATCTTTCAAGATTCTTTCAAGACAGCTGAACAAGAGCATTCATTCAGAAAATAAATATTTTTAAAAGTGAAATATGCTGTAAAAATATTATTTAGGTACTTCATATTTTCCAGAATGAATCTAGGTAGGTATGTAGTTGCATTCCATATAAGAAAGCCCTGTATGCAAACTTGTTTTAAACTTTCAAAGCAGTTTTATATTTTTATTATACCAACTTAAATAATGTTACTTTCATTTCTGTTTTTCACGAGGGTCATTAAAATGTAATAAACTCGCTTACATAACATAAAAGAGGCATGTTTTTTAAAAGCTACAATTGTTTTTCCTGGTTATTTTTATTATGCCAACTTAAATAATGTTACTTTCATTTCTGTTTTTCACGAGGGTCATTAAAATGTAATAAACTCGCTTACATAACATAAAAGAGGCATGTTTTTTAAAAGCTACAATAATTGTTTTTCCTGGTAGTATAATCATGATTATTTTAAATAGAGATGCATTTATATTCCAACATGTGAAAAGAAAGCTCTTGGAATTAAATGTAGTCATTAAGCTACATAATATACTAATTGCTGCATGTTAAATAATTTTACGATCTGTAAGAAAAGGAGACGAAAAATTCAGCATTCCTTGCTTCAGTTTCCTAAACGTTTTATGTGATTGGGACAAAAAAACTGGGAGTTTTTTACTTGGCATAGTATTACGCAAGAAAAAGGAGTATAGCTCGTTTACACTCTGTACTGCTGCTGCATTACGTATGAATGAATGAATAAACTAACGTTATACGCATTGATAATAGAGGGCTTTTGTTTCTGGCATGGGTGAATAATAGAATGGAATGCTTTATACGCAATTCTAGTAAATCTGTACCAGAAATAATAATAATAATAATGGAAAAGTGATTGGATACAAAAGATTGGGGTTGTTGATGCCACTTCTGCCATGTACCATTATTCCTCCTCTCTCTGCGCTTCATCCAGAGATTCCAGAGTTTGTCATGTTGCAATTTACCCATTTCCATCCAGTACACTAAATATTATGAAATGATGGAGAGAAGCACAAGTAACAGAGAGCGAGAGAGACGAGAATGGAATGGGAGACGCTACGCACAAAATTCCAATCTGAAATCCTACATAAAACGGAACGTTTTCATGTTTTTGCCAGTCTTTGTTGAAAAGTAACCACCTCACTGTTCTGGGGAAGTAGGTGCGACATGATGACAATAGAATAAAATGCAATATTATGTGTGCTGCTGCTCTCGCCGCCGCAGAGAGAAGTGTAGTTGAACGGAACGAATCATCATGATGATGTTGATGACGATGTGTGCGGTAAAATAAATCGTTTCCGCCTTTATTCCTTTTCCATACTTGGTTCAGCGTGGTATATACACATATAGCGCTGCTTTATCTATAGATAATACTAGATTTGTAATATGAACGAATTTCAAAGCGTCCAATTCCATTGTCATTGTGTTTCTCGGCTGTCTCAATAGCAGAAAATATAACTGGCTCTGTGCTAGGTGCCTACAAATATTCTTGTATATGTATTTACCTATGCCACGCCACGCCAGAGAGAAATGCAGGTCTGGGGTAGATTGCCGTTTTATTATACGTAAAGTCCGAAAGGATGACAGAATGAGCAAACCTGGGTGAGATAGACCCTTATTATTCTGCGTGAAATACGATGTACTTGCTGTAACCTCGTCATCAATAGATCTCAATTTAATTCAAAAGAGCGAGCCTTCAACTTCCCCCAGACTTTATACTTCACTCCCTACTTAACTACCTATTCTCTTTGTTGTACATTTTGTATCGTTGGTTAGTTTTTGTGTGTATATATCTATATAATGCGCACATGTACCTACCTATACATATCATTTATTTCCTGTGCGCTATTTTTGCTTCATTTCTTGAGTAATGCCAGCGCTATATTGTAAGTAAAAATAATAATCCACCTTTTTCTACCTTTCTCTTTTCAAAAATTTTCATGGACAAACGCTAGCCTGGAACTGGAGTCTGCTGACTGAGTACCCACTTTCAGGTATTATACACTGTTACTGTTTATGTTCCCTCTGCTTCCTTCCATTTCCTCCTGTTGTGCGGCTGAGTGAAAATAAAAGTGGTGTCAATAGTACAACTTTTGCTGAGATCATGGTGCGTACTTGTATTATTACTATTACCTTGATGTAGCAAAAGCAAAGCAGCCGAGTTGCGGAAAATTTATTGGTTTGTTTGCGACACGCAAAAGTAACTGTCTCTCCCTCTCTCTCCCTTTGCGCTCGAATGTGGTTGCATCAATGTAAAAAAGTAATATTTTTTTTATTTCCCACTGGAAATATAATTCATGAAATAAATGAAAAACGCAAAAAAATGTCCACTGAAAGGATTTTCAACCAGGTTTATATATCATCACGATCTAAATACACTTGTCAATAACAGTCTAAATATTTTTGCACTACTACACATTGTCTGAACGGCATGGGATAATAAATGTTTTTGTGGGAAACAACAAAAACAAAATGAATGGCCGGAAATATGAAACATTTGCTTGTGTATTTAAATGCATTTCCAAAATGTTTGTAAAAATGTTTGATTTTTCATTTCGTACGAGTACGAAACCATATACCATATCATGATTTATAAGTACACAATGTGTGCATATTTATATCTTTTTTGAGATTTGCCCGTAATTGCAAAGTTTGGAAAGCGCTTACGCAGCGCTTTCATAATACAACACTACATAATCCAACAAAAAGGGATTATTTTTTTCGTCTGTTGACGAGGTAAACGGGAATAATAGGGCATGCACATCAAGCTAAAAAGAAAAAAAAGTTGGAGAGGCAGTGATTGACTGAAATATACGACAAGGCACAAGTCCACAAGCAAGATGAACACAGGATGTAGATTGGACAACCTTTGCTTACTTTCCTCTCTTTCATCTGCTCACATCATAAAGAAATCAAATATAGCCAAAGCCTATATGTAGTCTAGATACATGTTGGTAGTGCGAATGGTAAAATAAACACATTTCTCCGCTTTGCTTACTCTCCTCTCTTTCATCTGCTCACATCATAAAGAAATCAAATATAGCCAAAGCCTATATGTAGTCTAGATACATGTTGGTAGTGCGAATGGTAAAATAAACACATTTCTCCGCTTTCTGTTTGAGTACTTATATGGTTGAAGGGATATGCCTACTATTCTGTGTATACATACTTGTATACGTACGAGCATAATATTATTGCTACTTCCACGTGAAACTCATTTGTCACCAACCAGCGGCGGTTCGGTCGTGGTTCCAGAGAAAACCAAAGACTCAGCAGCAGATGAGCAGCACCGAGTAAAAGCAGCAGCAGCAGCATCAACATCAAACACACCATCAGAGAAAATTATATGAGCTTTCTCAATGTCATGTCAATTTGAATTAGATAAAGTTTTCAACAACATGGTGAACTCACTACTACTACCTACGTTTATATAAGGGAACACATTCAGTAAATCAAGCACTTTTCCAGTAAAACAAGCAACTTTTGCGCAAAGTATATCGTTCCTTGACTATGGCTGCTTTATATAAACAGCTTGTTTAAAACGTATTTATAAAGTTGACAAGCTCAATATTTTTTAAGTAGTAGAAGCAAGTTTTTATGAGCGTGTGCGTGTGCTGGTGCTCTGCCTGCTGGTTTTGTTCCTTGTTTGGAATACACGAAACAACATCACTTGGAAAGTTGAGTGATTGGCTTAATTTCTAAAATGTTGGGGCGTTTACAATCCTTGATTGATTCATCTGACTTTTTGCATATTGATCGACTCTATTTATACATGAGCCGCATCTTAATCTAAAACCAATATTATTTTGTTATAAAGGTCATTTGTTTATTCTTTGACAACGTTTTTTAGTGTGATTGCAATTCATTTTATGCCTTGCTGAGCTGAATTAAACCCTTCTCTTTGACCATGAGCATACATCAGACAGACACACGACGACGACACGGGAAAATCTGACAGTGACCTTTACAAAGGAAATCATGCAAATTTTTAGTTTTTAAACAATGATTCGCTAACTAATAATAATAACTTTCAAGGGGATCTCTGTCAAAGTCGGAAGCTCCATTGACATGATGAGCGACATCAAAGTATTATCTAATAACTACCTACTTTGCACGGCAGCTTTTTAAGTTTTTTTTCCTGAATCCAAAGAATAAAAAAACAACCTCGGTAATCCCATTATAAATGTCTGTGTATTTTTATATGTGCGCTGCGAAGGCGAAGGTTAAATATCCCATGCAAAAAATGAAGTGGCTAATAATAACGTGTTGTATGCATCATGTACCAATCAAATTTTTGTTTGCCTTGTAACTTTTTGATGGCTATTACCGGTAAGGAAAACATTACATAAACAAATTAATTTCCCCGTACCCTCGAATAAGCAGGAAAATATTTAGCTTGCAATTAGTTATTTTTTGTGCGCTGCGAAGGCGAAGGTTAAATATCCCATGCAAAAAATGAAGTGGCTAATAATAACGTGTTGTATGCATCATGCACCAATCAAATATTTGTTTGCCTTGTAACCTTTTGATGGCTATTACCGGTAAGGAAAACATTACATAAACAAATTAATTTCCCCGTACCCTCGAATAAGCAGGAAAATATTTAGATTGCAATTAGTTATTTTTCTTACTAATTATTTATCTGGGTTGACTCACGCAGGACACAGGATTCTAGAATTGAATTCTCAGATTGTTCAGATTGTTAGCATCTTCCGAGTTTTTTACAAGAACTTTGGACGCTCGAGTTTAAGTTGAAGCGAATATATTTAGCTTGCAATTAGTTATTTTTCTTACTAATTATTTATCTGGGTTGACTCATGCAGGACTCAGGATTCTAGAATTGAATTCTCAGATTGTTTAGATTGTTAGCATCTTCCGAGTTTTTTGCAAGAACTTTGGACGCTCGAGTTTAAAAGTTTAAGTTGATGCCAAGATAATATATCATTGGGTAATAATACCCAAAAGGAAGTCATAAAATAAACAAGAAATTGTCAATAGAAAGGAAGATGCAAACACGTAGTGTCAATAGGCACAATATATAAAACCTTACATTTTACATGTACAATAGATTTACTAAACTATCGCATCGGATCATACGTGACGCATTAATTCTTTAACAAACAAATAGCAAAAAGGTATTGCTATAATATATCATCGGGTAATGGTAATACCCAAAAGGAAGTCATAAAATAAACAAGAAATTGTCAATAGAAAGGAAGATGCAAACACATAGTGTCAATAGGCACAACATAAAACCTTACATTTTACATGTACAATAGATTTACTAAACTAACGCATCGGATCATACGTGACGCATTGATTCTTTAACAAACAAATAGCAAAAAGGTATTGCGTGAGTTGTATGTAACAATAACAATGAATGTATAGCATTAGTAGCAGCATTTTGTAACAAAATGGTGTGGATGCTTCAACTAACCAGAGTTTGTATATAGCTTGGCGTTTGGAGGTCTTCCCTGATCGTAAAGAGTTCAAAGTGAACATGAGATACATATTGTTAGATACCATTGTTTCAATAGGCACAATATATAAAACCTTACATTTTACATGTACAATAGATTTACTAAACTATCGCATCGGATCATACGTGACGCATTAATTCTTTAACAAACAAATAGCAAAAAGGTATTGCACGTGAGTTGTATGTAACAATGAATGTATAGCATTAGCAGCAGCAGTTTGTAACCAAATTGTGTAGATGCTTCAAATAACCAAAGTTTGTACATTGTTTGGCATTGGAGGTCTTCCCTGATCGTAAAGAGTTCAAAGTGAACATGAGATACACATTATTAGATACCATTGTTAAATAGGCTGTCCATATTGCCGTGCGTAAAAATTTTTTAAATAGAATAAAAAGGCTTTGTTTCAGAACTTGAGTGACTGAAAATGGAAGCAAACTTTTGCGACAAAAAGTGAGCATTAATATAAATATAAATTCAAATAAACAATTGCACTTTTTTAGCTTCAAGAACCATGCAAAAATTGTGCATGGGCACATTTCAGGTAAGCGATGCAGGTGCCGGCGATAATATATAGTAATCTAATTAGGCACACCTATAGTAATAATCCATAATATATTTTATTCTTTACTAATAGGCATGCACACATAGATAAATGAGGTATTAGATAAATGCATTGTTCACCATGTTTATGAGATACATATCATCATCTTTGCATGCAAATGACTGTCCACGAAGTAAAAGGGCTTGCTAGTAGCTGTTTGTTTTGTAAAACTCTTCACGACAACCTCTTACACTTTTAACTAACTGTCATGCAATGTGGAAACCCATTGTTGATGACGCATTCAACAATGAGGTATTCCTACAAAATGAGCCAAGAGTGGAATATTCATTGAATTGAATATTGTGTTCGCATTGGTAATCAAGCTATGATGATGTATGCAAACTTATATGAGAACTGTTTAGTGGATAGTGATTTTTACAACCGTCCTGTTGTGGTACATAAAAAATGAATGCGAAATTTCCATGAATGGGAATACCCCTGTATAGATAATCCTTTTTTACTATTCTGTACAAAAGAGTCTGTATACGCAAATACGCACACAAAGAGCACTGCACTACCATTATACTCCGGCTAGAGCACATGTAAAATGGATAAATACGTATTCCATAAAAAATTGCAATTACATTTGGAGTACAATCATTATTACTATAACTTACAACAAACATGTGCACGCATCATCAACATTTATGATACCATGCACGCTTAACTTTTATATAAAGGTAACCAAGAAGGAAACTGGGTCGGCCATTGCTATTTCGATTACTGAACAAGTAACTACTCACTTTTATTTTCAGATTTTCAGTAGTGCAAGTGATCACGAGTGGTGAGGTGGACAAGTGAGGGATTGTTGATTACTACATTGAAAACGAAAACACGGCGTGCGTGGATTTTTTACCAGCAGCAGAAGCAATAGCAAACGTAAGTAAAGTTGCGAAACAAACTAAAAATTACTACTATATTACTACTGACCAGGTTGTTGGACTTTTTTGATTCTCCGCACGTTGGTGCGTGAGTAGCAGCATTGTTTAATCAACTCAGTTGTTTGCTTCATTTTTAAAAAGAACGAGCATGGTGCAAACGTAATATAATGCAATGACAAAGAGAGATGTCGAAGGTTTCAGCATTGTTGTTATTGATAAATAATAATACGCCCAGAGAGAAGCCGTTTTTTGCACAGCAGCCTGGTAGAGACAGTCGTTAAAATGATCATTGAATTGGATCGTTAATGTGCTGTGTCATTAAGTATTATACAATAACAGCTAGAGCGTAGCAGGTAGTGCGAGACAATAAAGTAGAAAGGGCACCAACAACAACAGTCTAATGCGTTACTCTTTTGTTGTATACGCAAATACTTTGCATAGACCAACGAAAAAAAAAATTATATCACACCTTGAAAATTTGCATTGATTTTTAAGCTAACGATGATAGGACCAGTTTATTACCTGCATGCATTTTTTTTAGTTTGTATAGCTTTGTATTTACTTATGTAAAAGGGAAGGGGTGAATGCAAGTTAGGCCATTACATGCACTCACAAGGCTATTCGATAGTAATTATCATCAGAATCAAGCAGCTAAAAATAAGACTAAAAAATGATGTCGCCAGCTTTTAAAATTAAAGTTAATGATTGGTGTCAATTTATGGGATGCCATTGTGTTTTATAACCTCGAGAAATCCACAAAAAAATAACTGGACTTTTTTCCCCATTCCATTTTAATTTCGTTCAACTTTACACTTTTTTGAACATGCTTCTTTAGCATTCAATTTACTCCAGCTTTTAGTATATTCGTCAGAATCAAGTTGCTAAAAATAAGACTAAAAAAATAATGTCGCCAGCTTTTAAAATTAAAGTTAATGATTGGTGTCAATTTATGGGATGCCATTGTGTTTATAACCTCGTGAAGTCCACACAAAAAATAACTGGACTTTTTTCCATCCATATTCAATTTCGTTCAACTTTACACTTTTTTGAAAAGGCTTCTTTAGCATTCAATTTAGTCCAGCTTTTAGTATAAAATACCTTTGTTAAAAAATGTCACCTATTGTTGATTTCGCTATTTTTAAAATTACAGAAGCCGTGTGTAAATTTTAATGCTATAAGTAATTTGCATAATTTTACAAGGGATGTTTTTTTCAATCATTGAGTTCTTCCTGTAGCATCATCTATGCACGTTTTTATGTCCTTTGTTGCTTTATTCGCGTGCACAGATTGCAGCAGTGATAAAACCTCTTATTTATTTCATAAAAATTCAATTATACCATACTGATTGTATTATAAACTGATCTGTTGTTGTTCTTGTTGTTGTTGCGTTTCCAGTTTTATCTTTAAACAATGGACTTGAGTTATTATTCGTGGTCTTTTCCATCATCTATGCATGTTTTCATGTCCTTTGTTGCTTTACTCGCGTGCGCAGATTGCAGCAGTGATAAAACCTCTAATTCATTTAATAAAAATTCAATTATACCATACTGATTGTATTATAAACTGATCCGTTGTTGTTGCGTTTCCAGTTTTATCTTTAAACAATGGACATGAGTTATTATTCGTGAAAACTTGCATAATATTTTGTAATAGCCGAACTTGGTTTTGCGACGCGTTATACCGAATATTATATTACTCGCTACATATTTTTCATTAGTGTCTGCGTTGCGTATATTTATAGTGGTTATAGTCATTATTGCACTTTTTAATAAATACCGTCAACATGATCAAGATACGGTTTATAAATGTGTATTACATGGTGAGAAAACAAAAAGAGAAGAAAATTAATTTAATCTAATTAAATTTCTCTCCGAGCAGATACCAACACTAGCAATTCTCTCTCCCTTTTTCCTCACTCTTGCTGTTTCTTTACTCAACAAACAGAGCGAATCAGTAGTATCCTTCTTCCAATCTTGCAACAACAACAGCAGCAGCAACAAAAACTGACAAAATTATGCTGGAGTAAGCAGCAGCAGCAGCATCTTGCTTTCATAGCAGGAAGCAGACAAACGCTGGGCATGGCATGATGATATGATCATGTTGGTTGTATATGAGTGCAAGCTATTATTATTATTATAAAATACGCTAGAAAGGAATTAGAATTTCTTTGTACGGCTAAACTCTGTAGCCTTTTCATATCTGGAAAAGACAATGGAGCATTTTCTTGATCTTGTTTTAGTTGTTGTTGTTGTTGCTATTTCTAGCTTCTGCATATATCTTCACAATATATGCATGCACACTTGTGAGTTATGTACACAAGTCGAAACGAAGTAAGTAATAATGAAAATTTTGATACAAATGTAAAACCACGTTTGTGTTTTCTGCAGCTGTAGGCATCCTTTGGTTTAGAGTAGCTCCTATTGTTCATTACATTAATTTTAAGTGTACATTGTTTCCTGCTCTCCAGCCAATTGTGTATTATGTCATCCTCAGAATGAGATGATGTATTGTGCATGCCACTGCTACTAAAACTGCGGAGCTCTTCTCTAGGGCTTATTCTTGCAGGTACTTGGATACATAATATACCCATATAACCTCATCAAATAGCACCATGCAAAGAGTCCTTTTTGTGGGTTATCACTTTAACTTTGGTTTTTTCATGCGTATGAAAGAAAGGTTCATGTATAAAACATTACAATTATGCACCATTGCATTGGTGAAAACGAAAGACATGGGGAAAATAAAGAAAATTAGAACATTTCATTTCCAGTGACAATAAACATTTTTGTAACAAAAAATATTGCAGCAGCAAAGAACACTTTTTTTGCTTAAATAGCTTAAAGCGATGAGAAACCATGATTCTTCTGATGTGGGGTTTTTTATTAACCTTTTTTCCAATTCACAGATTCATTTATATAAAATGTGGAAATATGAAGAGACAAGTTTGTGTATCTGGAAAACTTCATTGTTTACTGCGTGACAATGTGCATCATCAAATAACAGTCAGCATCTGTTTTGTTTTCATTTGAGAAGAGAATGAAATATTTGGTTGATATAAACAAAAAGTTGATGATAATAGTGGAGAAGAGAAGAGGAGACAACGTTGACACATGCATAAATAACAGTTTCATTACATATAAAATGGTTATTTTGTTTTTGTTATGAATTTCGAAACAGGAGTGAGCAAGCAGCAGCAGCAGCACCACCGCCACAAAGAATATATAATAATAATAATCTAAGCATTTCTCGCTTGTGACAAAATGTCAGGGAAATATTTCATCTTTTCAATAAGGCGACCCGCAGCAGCACCATCCCTTTGTGCTGCGTTGGTGGCGGTACAACTACTCTTTGCTTTTGGCTTCCTAGTGAGCTCATCCAATGGAATTCCAGTGGCACTTCCACAAGACACGTCCACTTCCACCTCCACAGCAGCAAGCACCACGGTGAAAATTTTGATTCCACCTTCTTCCAGCGGCGATGACACTGTGGATGATGATGATGATGCTGTCATAAGTAAGTTTTGTGGATTTTGTTTTCCTCCTTTTTTATAAATAAAGTGCTTGCTTAGGTACATGATAATAATAATAGTGTGGTGATGAATATGAGAGACCAAAATAAAAACCTGCATGCTATTAAGGCAAAAAAATGAACTATTGTTATTACAACCTTTAGCAGTACCACACAGTTTTATAGTCATTTCCATTTGGTCCTTTTGTCTTTCAATTTATGCTAGTAAAAATGGAAATGTACATCTTTTTACTTGCCCAAGAAATATCTAAACTGACTCCTCAAGTCTCGTTTGTATTTCACACAGAGCGTAAACAGCGGGTAGGGCAGCTATCTATTCAAACGAAAAGAAAGAGATAGGATGAATACAAGTTCACCACCACCACCACATCATCGTTTTAAGTTATCAGTTCATCTCTTTTAAAGTCAACCAGCTATACAGCCGAAAATTGTATTTTATTATAAAAAAATAGAGATAGGATGAATGCAAGTTCACCACCACCACCACATCATCGTTTTAAGTTATCAGTTCATCTCTTTTAAAGTCAACCAGCTATACAGCCGAAAATTGTATTTTATTATAAAAAACAATATAGGACGCAGCTTTCTATTATTAAGCATCCTTGCTTCCTCCTAAAATTTAATACAAAAAAAAACCTCTTGTAAGTACAATATTATTTTCCCTATCAGTAAACAAAAACCAACAACCACGCATTGTAGCAGGGCTGTATTGCCGCTATACTGTCATCATCATCACCATAACCGTTCCATCATACCATGTCTTTAGAGTCTTTGATGTTCTCCGACTTTTAGCAGAATATTTACAACACCGATTTATATCCGTAACATTATTTCGCTGTAAGAAGAAGAGGGTATAAAATACAAAAAAGTAATAGAGTCGGATACTAGAAAAACTTGGTGAAGAACATCCAATGTAAAATATATAGCGCAGTAAAAACGCTATATATTATATAAACTCTTTATATTTAATCATTCCAGTATTGTTTTTGTGTAGATTATCCATATAAATGGTAAAAAGACTGGGCAAAGATAAAAACAAACTTTTCTCTTCGCTCCTTTTTAAGCACATCATTCTCGTGTAGACAATATGCTGGTGGTGGTAGTAGTAGTAGTAGTTTTGGTGGTGGTGGTGGCGGTGATGATGATGATGGTCGGATTACAGCATAGATATGTTGGATGTGCCTATTTATATAAAGAATGGTGTGTTTTTCTACTACTGGCTCATTTCTCTTCCTCTTTGTACATATTTTCCCTATGATGCCATCATCATCATCACCACCACCATTGCCACCAACACTACCATCATGATCATCATCATTTTTCCTTGTGTAAATAAATTCCCTTGTATGTTGTTACGGATTTAGTCATCCAAGCAAGAATAATAAGTTGTAATGTTTGGTTGGGTCTGTAGTAAGTAATTTCAAATTCTGAATATTGTCTCGTTTGTGTGTTGTCTGCATTTACTTAAATATGCCAGCCAAAACCAACAATAGAGAAAGAAAGAAAGAAAGAAAGATGTGTAGGTAGGCATATAGACATAATTTTATGAAATGCAAAAGGGTGGCGAATGCTTTCTCTCTTCTTCTTTTTCTTTTGGTATATTATGCATGTTGATTCCCCTTTGCTCTACTGTCTTCATCTTTCTTCCGTTTTCTACAACGACTACTACGACTTCCTTTTTCTCCCGCAACTCTTATCTGTACAGGCAAAATGTATGTATACATGCATATATATATTTAACAATATAAATATACAAGTCATCAGCATAAGTGTAGTAGAAAGTGGTGAAAGAAGAAAATGAAAAGAAGCGAGACGAGAAAACGCTTATTTTAAAGAAGAGCCGCATAGAATAATAGGTTTTCACTAAATTTACAAGGGAATAAGTGTGGTGGTGATGCGTCCACAAATAATAATATATAGCAGCTTTATATTATAATGTAGTTCTTAAGTTCTTTCGACAATAATCTGATGGTGTGTGGTGGTAGTTGGTGATGGTGGTGGTACAGGAAACATTACATATGTTAAAAGAGTGTAATATTCTTCACATTTACTTTACTTACTGCCATAAGCTTCCTCTTCCTTCACATAACTTTCTTTTCTCAATTTTCTTTTTCCCATCCGTTTTCCTTTTTTCCCTTCTCAATAAAGTTGCGTACCAGTTGGTACAGGAAACATTACATATGTTAAAAGAGTGTAATATTCTTCACATTTACTTTACTTACTGCCATAAGCTTCCTCTTCCCTTCACATAACTTTCTTTTCTCAATTTTCTTTTTCCCATCCGTTTTCCTTTTTTCCCTTCTCAATAAAGTTGCGTACTAGCAAAAAAATCTCTGTCAAAAAGAGACATGTATATAGCGGTATTCATTACATTACAATGCATGTATTATTTTTATTATTGATTTAGTATTTTAGTAAAGTTTGTGCGTGTTCACCAAGATTTTCATGCCTGATTTTTGACTTTTGTACTATAAACTGAATATTAACATTAGTAAAGTTTGTGCGTGTTCACCAAGATTTTCATGCCTGATTTTTGACTTTTGTACTATAAACTTTACTGAATATTAACAACTAATGTGACTAGCGTGTGTGTCTGGATAGTGACTGTCCAAATATACTTTGTAATTAGTAGTTGCAAACAAGCCACACCCGTATGCGTAGTTCATTTAGAAGAAAATTTTAAAAAAACACTTTTGATAATAAACAAAATTAGATAAAACAACAGCAGTCTGGAAATTTTTCCCTTTCTAGAAATCTACAAAACGAGTTAAGAAAAAATGAGAATGGAAGAAATGCAGGTTTTAGTGTTTTTTGACTGCGCAGTAGTTGCTCTATTCTACAATTATTAAGAAGCACATAGAAAATTTACTTTAGTAAACCAATTTTATAGAATATTTTAAATTGTATAAAAACAGAAAATATTGACTTTTGATCATTTAATAAACAAAATTAGATAAAACAACAGCAGTCTGGAAATTTTTCCCTTTCTAGAAATCTACAAAACGAGTAAAGAAAAAATAAAAATGGAAGAAATGCAGGTTTTAGTGTTTTTTGACTGTGCAGTAGTTGCTCTATTCTAAAGTTATTAAGAAGAACATAGAAAATTTACTTTATAGTAAACCAATTTTATAGAATATTTTAAATTGTATAAAAACAGAAAATATTGACTTTTGATCATTTTCAGTCGGGATATTTTTTAGAGATGCATGAAATTCCTTTCATCTTATTTCAGTGTTGTACGGTATATATTTATCGTAAGTATTTTTATATGAATTATGTATGCATTAACGTGTATTACGCAAACGTGCTGAAAGTTCACTTTTTTGGTGTTGGGTCTAAAAAGTTGGCCAATTAAGAAAATAGTAACCGCTGCTGCGGACTGTGCAAGACTCTATTTAAATACAGTCCATTGCATTAAGAACAAAACGCGATGAAACGCCATTAAAGTTCATTATTATTATGAGGCAACAGCAGCAGCAGCGACAGAAACGGCTGCAGTAGTAAGTCGAGTTAAACGATACGAACTCAAAATCGCGGTAAATCAGTTTGTTTCCCCATAGCATATGGCTTCGAATTAGACTCCATCGAGTATTTCCAGCTAGTTGGTTGCTTTACTTTTACATTGTTTCTGTCCCTGTACTACTTTTGCATGTAAAGGTGTTGAGTTGGAAAACAAAACGATAAAATTTCTCCTTTCTACTATATTAATACAGATATTCCACCGAATAATCATAATATTATTTTATTCCTCTTTCACTCTTGCGTAAACAGGCAAGTCCATACCTTTCCCAACTTAAATGTACATACATATTAAATTATAAATAGTTTAGTTCAGTCAGGCAGTCATGTACCATATTCCTCTACTGATTGGTGCTTAACAAACACTCTTATTTCTCGACAAACTTTACATTTTCTCGCTTCTTTTGTACACGACAACAGCAGCGACAAACAAATTGTAGGTAGGTATGCATACATGTTTGTGTCTGCATATCTCATTCATCCATTCCTACACATCATCACCATCAACATTATGATTACATCTCACTTTCTCTCTTCTACTTTCACAACTCTCCCCAAAGATTTTTCCCAGCATCTTTATCCACCCACCAATTTTGCAGGGGAAGTGAAGTAGCAGTGATTGCTCTAGTAGTACAAGAGTGCTGGTAGCAGTGGTACTCTCACCAGAACGGAAACTCATGCTTGAACTTAATAGCTAGGAAAAAGGGCATTGAGTTCAGCTGTGACCAAAAGGGAGAGAGAAAGAGGGAGAAAATAAAGGAGAGATTGTGTATATAATCAAAATAATATCCAAATATCCACAATCAAAATCAAAATAACGACAAAGTGAAATAGCCCGTGCGACAAACGTTGTAGTCGTCCTCGTCGTCTTTGTCGACTCTCTGGTTGTTGTACACAGATGTACTACTGTTGTAGTTATTGTACATGGTACAAATGTACATAATACTTTGAAATGTTTCTTCTTTAACTAAAGTAGCAATTTCTCTCTCGCGTCTAGAACAATGACATCATTTTATTGGAGAGAGAAAAGTTTCCTATATACATACCTTTTCAAGTATAAATGTTACAGAATGGAAGTACCCTTTATTTCCTTGACTTACCTTTGCGTTATTCAAGATGAAGAACGAGCGCACAGCAAGAGAGGCAGAGTTAGCAGTAGTAGCAGCAGCAGCAGCAGCAGAAGGAGAAAATAAATGGTCTAGCATAATATTCTTTTCATGGTATTATTTCCTTTTACCTTTATTATCATGCTTTATACTTTTCTTCAGCTCTCCTCCATCCTTTCTTCTGTTTACATTAAGAAATTATTGTTCCTCACATCTTGCTCCACATACCCTATGTATATATGTATAATGGTATATACTCTTATAAGAACACTAGTCAGCAGCATATTTTAAAAGGAAACGTGGACAAAAAAGAAGGAGAAAAACAATAAGATTCTACGTTTCCACTCTTTTCCCTGCTCTTCTTGTACTTTTTCTTAGAAAAAGGGCATATAAACACGGAAACAAGAGAGAGCCTTTTTAGTTTATATAGCAGTTAAGCACATGTTTTTACAGCGCAACGGTGTAGTCAGACTATCCACTACTAGAGGTGGTATAAAATAGAAATCCGCAACAAACCATCATCATGCGACGACGATGATATGAGAAAGCGCTTTGCATTTTATTTCAAGTTTCAAGTCTATTGTTGTGTGCCGCCGCGGTAGAAGACTAGGTATTTTGTCGTCGTCTCTTTGTTGGAATTGGAATAAATAGAGAGGTAACAGACGGTTTTAAGAACTTTTTGTGCTTGAATGCTGTTTTTGCTTGATGGAAAAGCGAAATAATATATAAAAGCATGACATGACATTTCACCAAAATCAACTTTATGAAACGGATACTCACGACTTTTCTCTTGTCTCATTTCCTTGCCCTCTCACTTTGTGCTGTACTGGTTGGTTCAACCGTGTATCTGTATTTTATTGAGATGAATTAAACTTTGTAGGCAGAATACACAACGCTATATAATACAATGTGTATAATGTTTTAAATTTATTTTATAAAATAAACAGCATTTCGCAGCAACGCAAAATTCTTAATTTCTGAGGTTGAAAAATTTATAATATTGCTGAGCCATTTGAAAACTGAAAATAAGTAATAAATTGAGTCGAAAGTAACAGGACCCATGGTCCAGGACCATGTCTGAAAATTTTAAGGAACTGGGGTGAAATAAGATTTGAGGTCAAATTATTGCTATAAAATATGCACTATATGCCATTCGTCACAGATAAACTATCGGTAGCGGCTATCAACAACTAATGCTAATACTGCAATTCATATTTTCTTTTAGTTGAAGCCGGAAACGGAACTTTCTCTCCATTGCCTCACGAGCCATTCCACCCAAGTGACTGCCAAATGGACAAAGAGAAAGGACCATGCAGGTGGGCAAAATTGTTTTCTATTAAAATTGTATTATTATTATTATTATGATTAGTATGTCAATTAATGGCTATTATTGTAAATTTGAATCTTTATTTGATGTAATGAAACATGATTTCCTTTTTACATTTTAGGGCAATCATTGACATGTGGTTTTTCAACAAGGATACCAAAACTTGTGAAGTTTTTCAATATTCCGGATGTGGCGGAAACGGGAATAGATTTTCAGAACAAAACGAGTGTGAGGACCGTTGTGGAAAGAGCGGCGAAAGTAATGATGATGACGCTGTTGTGATTGAAGCAGGAAGTGGGGAAGACAGTAGCAATGGAACCTGTCCACTATTCGATGGATGTGGTCCACTTAAATGTGCTGTAATAAAGGATGAGAAGACTGGATGCCAGAAATGCGCTTGTTCACACCATCTGGAGGAGAAAGAAGATGAAACTAAGCTCCCTGTTGGAAGTGTTTCTGGCACGCCATCTGAAGATGATGAAAAAATGAAAAAAGGTATGTACAAAGCAGTATATCTCTTGAATGTATCTGTTTGCCATCTATGACACTACCAAATACAAAAAATGAATGATGAATTGTTTAATTTGTATATAGAAAAACCTGAAGACATTTGTGGACTTCCAGAAGTTCGTGGAAGTTGTAGAGCAATGCTTACACGCTACAGATACGATTCAAAGAGCAAGAAATGCATCATGTTCCATTTTGGTGGCTGCAACAGCAATGGAAACAATTTCGTTAGCGAGGACAAATGCAACGAGTTCTGCAAAGGACAATAAAAAAAG